>VXAB01012032.1:95233-171979 GCA_013399175.1 Odontophorus gujanensis
GATGTTGGCTAGCACCTGTAAAGTATTTGTTACTGAATATTTATGTTGTCATGGTGATGGTGCGTATGGATGAGAAAAAGCAATACTGAAAAATGAACAAATAATTGATTCAAGTATCTATTAGAAGTGGTGCAGAGTGGTTTTCACCATTGAGGATGAGAATGTAATTTCGGTGATTGTGGTCTATTGCAATCACTTCTGAGATGGTCCTACTGGGAATCTTAATTGGATCTGCATTTTGGACTTGTAGTTAAGGAAGTCACCCATGATGGCAGAAAGATTGGATATTTTTTGATGAATTGTTTAGAATTCAGCATAAAGTAGAACTGTAATTCACTTGTATCTTAAGCTCAAGAGATGAATGACATGGAGCTTAATTCTTCTTAGTAGTGGGAACTGAATTCTTCTGCTTCACATGCTGAGGGAATGATGTTGACACTGCTATCTGGAGGAATGCTTGAAAGCATGTACACATTAGTATACAGAGAAAAATAGTGGACTTAAGCTAAAAAGCAGATAAAATCTTAACTTCTAAATAGCATGTGTGGTAGAGGTGGATGTTGCATGCACAATGCATTCTGCAAGATTTTTGTGAGTAATTATTTAAGTAATTAAGTACAGTTCTCATTTATGTGGCAAGGTTGGAAAGTTTCATCCTGTCTGCCAGGAGTCTTTCTAAGATGCACACATTATATCAGAAAAATAGATTCCATTTTTCATAGGATCACAGAATCGTAGGTATTGGGAGAGACCTCAGGAGATCATCTAGTTCAGGCCCTTGGTAAAGCATGTTCCCTATAGAACTTCTGTGTTCCAGTCTGTACCTATTGCTACTGGTTCTGACACTGGACACCACTGAAAAGAGCCTGACTCATCTGCTTTACTTGTGCCTGTTAGATATTTGTAAGCATTGATAAGATCCCTCCTCAGCCATCTCCAGGCTGAACAGCCTCAGATCTCTCGGCCTTTCCTCACAGCCTTAAGCAATACTTGGTGGTTATCAGTGCTGATTATTTCATGGTGGAATAATTACTTTCACACCTTGCATTGCTGTGGCCAGTCCTAATTAATGCTTCCTCAGACAATGCCTGGACGTAGTCAGGGGTTAGCATGAATCTCTGTTCCCACAGGGTTGACTGGGTAAAATGACTGTTGAGGAAGAGTTTGGCTCTGTGAGCTGTGCCCTTATTTCTTTGTGTAGATGAAACTATTGTGGCTGTGGTGTAATTGATAAAATTTTATGTAAATCTTCTCTTATTTGAACACATCTATCTGGAAAACTGCTTGTATTCATTGTGAAAACTAATTTTCTCTCTTCTCCAGTGGAGAAATGAAAATTGGAGGAGGAGGGAGGGGGGCGTTATCTACTCTAGTATTTTTATCTGTTCAAGAGATACTGGGATTTGGGAAAATGTTTGTTTCCAGTGTATTATATTTCAGTACCCACATCACTCCTACAGTTGAAGAATAAAGGTGGGACTTTTTTATATTAAAAGAAAAAAGTTGCCTTTGGCTATTAGTTTTCCTGAATCCAAGAGACGGGTGGGGTAGGATCAAAAATACTTACTTGATCAAAGTTATTGGCTCTGAAGGTATCCTTACTTATGTAAGAAAGATGAAAGGTGTTGTTTTTATTGCACACTAGTAACAGTGTAATTTTGAACTAATTGGTGTTGAACTGCCAATCACCTAGGGGGAATGCAAATAGATACTCTTACAATTTCCTTTGAGGTACTGAAATCTTATGTCGGGGCTGGAAGAAAAACAGAATAATACCGTTAAATTGACCTTAAATGAGCTGCTTTGTGGCTTTCTTGGAGAATCCCTTCTAACTTTTCATTGCTAGTCCAAACAAGTCTCGTCTACCAATTTGATTTATTGGCTAGACAGCGCTGACATTGAACTTTGTGCATGTTTGAAATAAAGCTAATGGTATAGAGCTTTTAAGAATTTAGCTGCATCCTTTTCAAACGCTCTTTTGACTGATCTGAAACTTCACCTTCCCTGCTCATGAAATACCCTTTTGTATAGCAACCTGTTTGCTATCACTTTTCAGGAGGAACCACAACAGCACTTAGATATGATTCAGAATTAGTATGAAAGTGTCTCATTAGAGATCTAATTTGATTATGCTGACTTTGTTGGAAAGACTCCCATGAACATCAGTCTTGAGTTCTGAATTCTTATATTGAAAGGAAAAAAAACTGCATATACCTCAAATAAAGATTTTCCCTGTAGTCCAGTGAGTCAGTTATGGAGAAGAAAATCACAGATACTAACTTAAAATTTCTTATTTTAACTGCTTCCATTAAGGTTCTGGATTCTTCTTCCACTGAGCTCTAAATCTGTGTTCTTAATTCATCTTACAGTAATTACTTGTTCCATAAAACAACTGTTTTACGAGGAGGGAAAGCATCAGCTTATTTTTAAAATGATAATGAGACTTGTATAAAAAACAAAACAAACATACAGAACAATATTTGTTATTAAAAAAAAAACCAAAAAGCAAAAACCAAAAAGCAAAAACCAAAACCAACCCNAAGGTTCTGGATTCTTCTTCCGCTGAGCTCTAAATCTGTGTTCTTAATTCATCTTACAGTAATTACTTGTTCCATAAAACAACTGTTTTACGAGGAGGGAAAGCATCAGCTTATTTTTAAAATGATAATGAGACTTGTATAAAAAACAAAACAAACATACAGAACAATATTTGTTATTAAAAAAAAAACCAAAAAGCAAAAACCAAAACCAACCCACCGTATTTTGATGACTTAGTTTGATTTCTCAATGTGTATTTTAAATAATGACCATTGCAGGCACTTCAGTTCAAGTGAATGAAAATTGGTAGAACTAAACAGTATTTGTACATCTTTGTGGTTAGTTCTGGGATTTGAGATCTTTATAGATTCAAAGCTGATGTAAATATTATCATATCACAGATATAACATGTATATGAAAGATAAATCTTAATGTAACACAAAGGAAATGTGTTACATGCAAAAATGTGTGGAAGAAACATGCAGTGAAACATTTCAGAAACGAATTACTGAAAGATTTTTATGCTTAAAATTTCTGTGTTGGAAAATTTATACTGAGAGTAAATGTTTCACCAAAAAAAAAGTGAGGAAACATGCTTTCTTATCTTAATTTTCACATAAAACCTCATGCTGCAGAATGCTGCAACAAGAGTAGGAAGGATAGGGGATGAAGAAATTCTTACCTTGTTCTGAAATTGTTAGATTGATTGACAGACAAGAAAATAAGGAAACAATGAAACTGGACCATGAAGTAGTGTTAGCTTGCCAGCAACCTAAGTGCTATTTATTTTTTGTAGGCAACTGATCAAGATATTAGATAAAAGCCTGTTCATGCTGTGAGACTATTAGCCTCATAGAAATTTATTAACATTAAAAAAAACAACTGAAATACCGTGCTATTGCACATTAGCCTGCAGTCAGAGGTGATGCCAAATGTAGGGAATGGCCAATAACTGGAGTCAAGGGTAGAAATCTGAGTGTGTTTACACTGGAAAGCTTGGTTGGATGAAGGAGAGTCAGAGGTTGAAAAGGATGGAGAAGGAAGGTGGGCTGGCTTCCCTAGATCTGCTGGGGGGAGAGAAGGAAGACTTTATGAGGAACTTCTAGGCAGAAAAAACTGGTACAGTTGCCAGTTTTCAGCTGCTGTAGAGGAAGGAGTTTGAGGAGCTAGTTATTAGCAACATGTATATGCTGTAAACTAAAAGTGAGTATGAGAGAATGGAATCTCATGGGTGGCTGTGAGGAAGATTGAACTGTGGTTGTTGATGGGAACTACAGCACAGAGAGGCTGACTACAGTTGGCTAGTGGTAAAATAGAGATAAAGGCAGAAGAGGAAACTGCAGCAGTAGGGAGGCTGATCAGGCATAGTATAAAAGGCTAAGAAAAGGGAAGGAGAGGTAGAAGTTGAAACTGGAGGTTCAGTCACCATCTTGCTTAATTTGGGGGCTGAAGCGCGTTTTGTCTTTAAGTCGCTAAATAATAATGCTATTGAAGGGCATCCAGATGTTCTTTGCTTCTGATTATGGTAGTCATATGGAAGCAAAAGAATGAGGCATACAAGCTGTTCTATGTTGGGCTACCACACCATTTTAGTGCTTTTTGAAAAGTAGTAGAAGCTTGACCCTACAGGTGTTTATGTGATGTCTCCTAAATCTTAATTTTCACAGTATGTCCTGCAGTACTATATCTGGTCCCATCCAAAACAAAATAATGTCTTGTGTTTTAAAAGGGATGTCTTCCACCGTGGAAAACCAGACAGTAGAGCTGGAACGGGAGCTTGAAAAAGTGAAGTGCAAGAAAACAAATCTAGGTAATATGCTTTTCATGGTGTTTCATGTGGATTGCAGTTTAAGTGACTTTAAGATACTGTGTTCAGTTTGCAACGGTCACTTGATTAATTCCAGTTGTTTCTAACTAAATACATGCATTTGCAGTCCTTTCAAACTGTTGTCAGTTCTAGAACTGTTTTGCATGGAACCATTGTCTCTGCTTAACAAATGTTTTAAAGAGAGAGTCTGATTTGGATCTTCATTTTAACACAGCTATAAAAAAGTTGTAATACTTGACATCCTGGCATGGAGATCAGTAGCACAGTCTTCTCATATATTGTGACATTTGTGATTATTTGGCAGCCACCCAGTAGGAATCTCCCTACTTATTCACTGGCATGCAGTACTTTACATTTATCAGTGTGCAAAGGTGAGACTGAAGTAAGAAGCTGTTGGCTTTTCTTTTTGGTCATATCGAATATCAGTATGTCTAAAGTGTGCTAGTCTCCTATTTTGTCATTTTTGTGATAAAAGAAAAAAGTTTAGATATTTAAATTTCCTTCTTAACCTTGAGTTCATACTAAAATATACGTACAGTTCTGCCCCCTATTATATATCTCAATATTCAGTGTAACTTTACCTTATAGAATCTGGGTCTGGAATATAGCACCATTATCTAGCAGACTTTATGGACTGAGTAAACGAAGTATTTTTAAATTCATTATAGTATAACTTGTGCAAAACTGCTGCATGCCAGGGGAAAGTAATGTTTTGGTGGAAACACTCTGTTAAACAAGAAAGGGAGCAGTACAGAAGCAAATTTTCCTAACTTTTCTCAGAGGAGGCTTCTTTTTTGGGGCGTTACTTTGTACATCTCTTCAGAATGGATATTATGGTTGGTGTCAGTTCAGGATTGCTTTGTTATCTACATGCAAGAGTATATTGAACCCTAAATAATTCTCTTGTTTTACCCCAAGCTCATGGATGGTAATATGTTTCTGTGTTTCTCTTCTGAACAGAACGTCGGAAAAAAGCTTCTGCTTGGGAAAGGAATTTAGTATATCCAGCTGTTATGATATTGCTACTGATTGAAACAGTAAGAATTTTGTTTTTTTTTTTTTTTTTCCAAAGGAAGAAATATGAAGAATTCTTCAGTCATTTGGGGATATTGTTTTAAAAATTCTGGGTGATGTCTTTAACCAATTAACTTGTTATTCTTCCTGATCAGTTTGAAAAAACTTACTGTTATGAATTCTGGTGAATTCATTGTTCAGATGTGGAATGCTTCTAATTACTGTTTCTGCTTCTTCATAGTCCATCTCAGTCCTATTAGTTGCTTTCAACATTCTTTACCTGTTGGTTGATGAGACTGCAATGCCGAAAGGATCTGGGGTAAAGTAAACTGTTCTTTTGTGATTTATATAGTCTTGGTAATGCTGTGGAGACCTTACGAAAGTGGAAGTTAGAACTCAGCTTTGCTCCTGGTTTTCAGTCCTGCTGAAGCATTTATTACACGTAGTGTTATTGTGAAGTGGTGTGGTTTTATTAAGAACTCACTGAGGCAAAATGATTCAGTCAAGTGAATAACTAATGTGGAGTTTAGCATTTTTCTTGCATGGTCTATTTTTATACTGTCTAGAAATCTTCAGTTTAAGAAAAAAAAGTTGTAAAAAAAACATTATAAAAAAAGACTTTCAGGTCATCATATTTCTGTTTCAAAATGTGATTTATTTATTTTTTCCTCTTTTGTGATAAACAGACAAAAAAACTTCAAGAAAGTAAAGAATAGCACATTGAGTAGTAGTCCTTGTAATCATGAGGGTGGTGGTTTATTAAATTGGTAACGCTTTCCCGTGTCATCCAAACTCCGGGAAGAAGACTCTCTAACAATGGGAATTGTGAATCCAGTACTTCTTGTGAGGCAATATCATTGAGGCAGAAGATAAAAGTATTATGTCCCCAGTACAAAATTACTGAGGACAAACAAGACTGTTCACCTACTAAAGCGGAAACGGAAAGTTTTAAAGCTATGACTTGTGGATTCCTTTTGCTAAACTAATATATTGGTTCTTAAACTATATGTACTAATCCGTATTGCTAAGCAAGCCAACCTGTATCACCTACCTGTAGCTCTGTGTAAACTTGCAGAGCTCTAAGAGCCATTTAGTCTGTTGTCTGCTGTCTTTTGCGTTGTGTTGAGATGTTGTATTTCAGTTTCTGGAGCTTGCCCCCAATGGGGGTGGGTAGGTGCAGTGTACATGAATTTCACTAACTTTATAACTTCAGACTTAATGCATTTCGCTCAGGCTTGAAAACTGGATGATACAGTTGCAAGGGATGTGAGGCTTGCAGGTTAGAACATCAGAATGATCCTTAAATAATTAAGAAAAAACTTTGTTTTGTCTGAGATGTACAAGTTAACTGCATGTATGTTGTGTGTATGTTATTAAGTAATGTAAATGTTTCTCCTAGGGACCTGGAATAGGAAATGCGTCCCTATCCACCTTTGGTTTTGTGGGAGCAGCACTTGAAATCATTTTGATTTTGTATCCTTTCTTGAAGAATTCTGTCTGTTAACAAGTATTCTGTCTAGTTTTCTGGGACACTGGTAATTTACTAAGATGCTTAGAAAGAAGAAAGAGATAGGTCAGTCCTTCTGAAGCACTTGAAATGTTTTTGTTTTCTTTTTTTTCCTCTGGTTCTTAAGACTTTTAGGAGACTTGAATGAAACTTGCATTCTTTGGAGGATCCTTTTTCCTTGATTCTCACAGCTATCTCATGGTATCCTCTGTTGTGGGCTTCTACAGTCTCCGTTTTTTTGAAAATTTCATTCCCAGGAAGGATGATACAACTATGACAAAGGTAAGGTAAAGTTTGTGGTGGTGATAGTCCCCTCCTCTCTCTTGCCACCCAAGACAAGCAGACTCTTTCAGTTAGTAATTGCCCCAAATGGCTCTTTTGCAGCGATCAGTATTTGTTTGTAAGCTGCGTAAACACAAACTGGAAGATTTTCAAAATGCTGAATGAGTGGGAAAAAGGATGTGCTCTGTTTAGTTTGGATGGCATCCATTCACTTGTAAAAAGCTGGGAATAGCAGAGCTTGTTAACTAGCTATAGAAAAGCTGGTGAAAGAACTTTTTTCAAAGGAAATGTATTGCTAATGAGTAACTTGGATTGTGCTAACTGTACTTCAGGGAGCTCGTTTGAAATCTGAAGAACTTGGTTGCTAGAAGTAGTACAGACAGTGTAATTCAAATTTGAATAATTAAACTAAGACTAAGGAGGACTATTAAGCAACGCTTTGGAGTTTGAGGCTAATTTGACTTTCTGCAATTAGGACTGGCTTGAGAACAACAAATGCAGTTACCTAATGCTGAGGAACATGTTTATTTTTTTGGCAAAATATTCCCACATCTGACAAGGGGAGGTGATCAGTAACCAAGGAACAGATGTTGAATTGAGATATATGTTCAGTGTATTTCACTGTGAAGAAAAGGTATTGGATAAAAAACATTTTTACAATAAATTACTGGAAGTGGGAAAGTAGGTAACCACGTGGAGTGGGTATGGTAGATTATAAGGGAGCTGGAATACTCTTAATGCTTTGTATAATTTGTTTACAGTACACAAAAAATAGTATAGAAATAAATAGTGAGGCATGTGTATCTACCCTCTTTTAAGAAGTTTAGGTTTTTTTCTTTTGAATTCTGATGGAATTAGGGCTGAAGAAAGCGATCCTTCCTGAGAGAAAGAAATTTCAATTACTCTTTATAAAAGGCTTTACAAAAACTGGAGCGAAATCTAACAGCTGTGATTTTTTTTTCATACTATTTAAAGTGGTCAACAGGCATTCAATTGAAACTAAACTCTTTGTTGTAATTTTTCTTAAATAATGCTAATCCTGCAAGCAGTTACATACAAAGCTTAAGCTGATGTATCAGTCGTCTAGTTAAGCTCATGGGATGGTTCTTTTCTAAAAAGTTTGCAGGAATTAACTGGTTGATGCTTTGCAGCATACTAGCTTTGAGTCTGGACATATTTAATGCTTTGATTAAAAATAAATGAATACATGTTTGATTTTTTTAAACTCTTGGATAATCAATTGTGTAACACCATGTGAAGAGGTGTGACAGAGGTAATCAAGACTACGAACTGGTTATTAAATTCTTAAGGTTCAGTTTGAACAGTGTTTTATGGAATTATTTTTCCTTCATCTTGACCAAACTTTTTTTTCCCCCCCTTCAACAATTCTATTTATAATTTCAATGCTATCTGACATTTTCAAACAGATAATTGGAAACTGTGTGTCAATCTTGGTGCTGAGCTCTGCTTTGCCAGTGATGTCAAGGACACTGGGTAAGTGAAGTGTAGAATATTGCAATACAGAATATTAGAATAAAGGGCATTTAATATTTGGTTTAAAGCAAATAATAACTGAAAAACAAGACCTATAGTTGTAAATCCCATGGTGTTTGGGACCCTTTCTGTAACGTGCTATTTATTATACTGAAAAACGTGCATTTAACAAAAAACAACAAACAAAGCATTTTCTAGAGAACACTTTTAAAAGGCAGGTCAGATTTTAAAATCAAAGGAGATGTTCGGAAGAATGCACTGTACATACAGGGCAGTATAAAATAGTTTCATGTTCACTGTCAAATTAAGTGCTTTGTTTTTATGGAGAGAATAGATTTGGGGATTTCAAATGTAAAATGAAGTAATGTTAAGTGGAAATGCCTTCTAAAAAAAAAATGTAATGAATCTTTGTTGATTAATTCTAATTGGCACTGTGATAACCATAATCATTTTCCCTGAAGTCTACTTGCACTTTGCATTCCTTCAGTTCTAAAATGCAAACCATTTGAATCTAACATTGCAGAGTTGAAGCAATTCTGATGTTTTGTGTTAAGAAGCAGCAGCAGCATTCAAAGTAAGCAATGTAGCAATTGGGAAGAATAGATGTTCAAGATGTTTTGTATCTTAATTTTGTTGAATTTGTTGTTCTTCAGGTTGAATTCTTCAAGTTAGATTGCAAAGTTATTAGAAAATATGTAAAAGTAGATGTTTAATTAGTGGAAGATACTTGCAGCTAAAGTGAATTTAATTGGCAGTATTGAACAAAAAAACATTATCTCAGGCTGTATGTCTTAAGTTTGAGTTAAAGCTTAGGCCCACAGAGCAGCAACTTGTACTCAACAGCAGCTCTGTGACCAATTATTTCCAAACAGAATACAGTCAAATCAAGAGTTGCTAGTGTTTTCCATTAAGTTATACTGTGTATTTTTGTGGTTTATATCTACAGATTAGTGCTACTTACTAAATAATTTCTTGAACAAAAAGAAACTTAACGTGATTAACAGCTGAATGACTGTGGTGTAATGCACATGGGAATGTTGAATCCTAAAATATACATTCTAGAGATCACATCTTAAAAAAACAAAAAACAAAAAAAACCCACAAAACTGTAGCAAAAATTGATAAAAATGCAAAGGAATAATTCAGGTATTTAATGCACTGTTAGAATACACTAGTTTAAGACTATTGTACAAAAATTTTAGCACTGAGGAAGATGCTATGTCAAAAAATTAGTGTAGTAAAGTAGAATTTTAACATTAGGATTGTGCCCACTGTCTTACTGCATTAATTTTTTTTTAAATCATTGTTAATGATCTTTGAGATTAACAGTTGATATTAAATGGTTTCTGTGGAAGAAAGTATCCATGCTGGGTGCATTGTTGTCTCATAGGAAACAGATTAATGATAAAACTCATTGAAAAAAAGAAACAACCCAACAAATGAAATTCCTGAGTAGTTTGCCATAGAGATAAATAGAAGAAGAAAAAAGATGGAACAATTAACACACAGCTAACAAATGCACAGACACAGCTGTCCAAACAGGATTAATAGAGTGTGTTAGAGTACAGTGAGTCATGTGGCGCTTTGCAAAAATATCAACATGACTTGCACTACATGCTGCTGCCCTGCGGGACTGAAGAGGTGAAAAGAAAGAAATATGTTAAGCAGATCCATCTTCTTTTCACATCATTAAATAAGCAAGTTTCTGGACTGTACAGAAAGCACTGAAGAGTATTGTTATGTGCAAGGTAAAATAGCAGAAGTTATCTGAAACACGTATGGACCTTTTTTTCAAGTTTTAAAGATGGAAATACCAGAGCTTTTTAATGTTAAATAGCACGCTCGTGTGGATGAGCTGTCTCTAATCTTTCTTACTCCACAACAGTTCTTATTAAGCTTAACTAGTTTTATCAGAGCTTTTCAGCCTTAATAGTCCTGCTTGGAAAGTGTTTCCACCAGCACCGTGTTGCTAAATGTTATGAGGCAAATGGAGAACAGGGCACTTAATAAACAGAAATGTAGAAACAAGGAATTGTGATCAAAATGGGATTTTCTAATACTGAAGCTTTCCCAGAATTCTTCTCTTGCTTGTAATAGCTGAGCAAGAAGTGGTATGAAACTCATTTGCAAATATAATTTTAAAATAGTGTTTCTTTTTAAACCTGAACAGTCTTTTATATGATTTTTTTAAAAAAATGTGAACAGTTCTTTAGTGCATCATTTGGGAAACTATTGTGAACTTTCATGGATGTGCCTACTACAGATGTAGCTTTCAGTTCTGAGCAGTTTTTCAAGTTGCAGTCTTGGGAACTTTTTTTTCTACAGGCTGTGTATATTGTGCTTCTGAGGAGTCACAAAAGCTTGTTAACCTTTTCCCCAACACGCCTACAGAATGATGCTGTCTGATTTTCTCATGAGCAGTGACTTTTTTTTCCTATTTGTAAGAGGAAAATGTGTAGCTTATGTTACAGAAGTGTTGTGCTTCATTTTTGTTTGTCCTTGTAACTCCCCCTCCATTGCCAGCTATTCTTCTGAACCCCTTTGTGTCCTGATAAATTCACCCAATGTTCTGCCTGTTTTGTTTCTTTTCCTTTGAGGGTCTCAAGTCTATACATTCGAGTTTGACTTTCTCAGTTTTCCTGTAGCTCTGCAGCCTGAGTAAAACACTCTGCTTCTTTGGAAATGTTCTTAAGGGCACTGTTTGGCTTCAAGTGTGAAAACAACTGTTATTATTCTACTGCTTACCACTTATTCAGTCAGCCAATTCCTTCTTGTGCTTTATTTCTATTGCCTTATTTCTACTTGCCTCTCTTTTGTTGTTTTGATCAACTTCAGGTTGATTTTTTTTTTACCCCCCCTTTATACTTTCAAACTTTTCTCATTTTCTTTTGTCATGTTTTTCTTGAACACAAAAGTTGATTGCAATTTTTTTTCAATTAAATGACTGAATACAAGAAGCATCTGTCTTTTAATATGATGATGGATGTTTGATGAGTCTTGAGGGTGCCTGGGCTATGGCACAGCGAGGTTCGTAAGTGCTGAGCTTACCTTTGAAAGAAGGAAGGTAGCTGACTTCTTATTCTGTCTCTTCACTTAGTATCACTGGTTAAGTTGCAGTTCTCAAGAGCTTCAACCTTGTCAAAGCTAAGATGATGGAAAATGCTTCCAGAACCTGCAGAACCAGACCTGCTTTCTGATACCATTTTAGTTCTGGCTCAAGGCAGCTTTCTTTCCTTCACAGTGTTAGTCTCAGCTGTGTGTGCATGTTGCCATGGCATTTTCTGAGTCAAGAGTTTTTAGGTATATCATAACTCATCGATCCTAGGCAATCATTATTTGTGTATTATAAAAATCATAGAATGGCTTAGGTTGGAAGGGACTAACAAGGATCATCAAATTGCAACACCCCTGCCACACGCAGGACCACAAGTCTCCAGATCTGGCACTATACCAGGCTGCCCAGGGCCCCATTCAACCCGATCTTGGACACCTCCAGGAATGGAGCATCCACAGCCTCTCTGGGCAGCTGTACCAGCACCTTGCCACTCTCTGTATAAAGAACTTCCCCCTGACATCCAATCTGAATCTTCCCTCCTTGAGCTTAAAACCGTTCCCTCTTGTCCTATCACTGTCTACCCTTGTAAAAAAGTTGTGAAGGTGACCTGTCAGCATCATCTTTCAGCCATGCTCTTTTCCTTCTGTGCAAATACTCTAGGGTACAGGCAGAGAGCCCTGGGAGAAAAGCTGTGGTTGGAAACAGGTCTTTAAACTTCAGGTTCAAAAGCAAAGGCTCTGAAAAACACAGACATACAAAGGCTCAATGTTTACTGTAAGATGATGTGGTTCTCATGGAACCTGTACTGCCTGTGTTTTTCAAAATGAAAGTCCACTATGCATTGTATCATTTTTCTGGAATAGATTTCATAGAAACTGAGATTTTGAGCATTTTTCATTCTAAAACTGACTTTCCCCAGTTATCTTTATTAAAATTGTAAAGGCAGAGTTCTTATTTAGAGTAAGGAGTTACTTGAGCTCTCATTTTTCAAACATTTTGCTGGGAAGCCTAAGGAAACATTTTGCTAATCATCTTGGTTTTATGGTAGTCAAAGAGGCAAGTGACTTTAGCATTTTCTTGTGTGTTTAACCATGTCTCACTGTATGCTGTCTGAAAATACTTCACTTCCACGGGGTGAAACTTGTGCATTTTACTGAAAATGTAATCAAGGTTTTAATGCGAGTCTCAAATTCAATTTTAACAGGAATTACTCGATTTGATCTACTCGGAGACTTTGGAAGGTTTAACTGGCTGGGAAACTTCTATATTGTGTTATCTTACAACTTGCTCTTTGCTATCATGACAACGTTATGTCTGGTCAGAAAGTTTACTTCTGCTGTGCGAGAAGAGCTCCTGAAGGCATTAGGTAATAACAGCACTGGAAATGTAGTCTGTAATTCTTATTTCTCTAGCATTGACACCTTGTACTGTTACCATTCTTCCATGTTGTGAGAGTGTAGAACGTTCTTTGCTGCTCCTGAGCATGTGAAAGTCTGAATATGTATCCAAGTGTGAGTAGTGGCTGGCTGACAGTGCTTCTTAGGGCGAGCTTGGCACTTATTGGCAATTGGAAAGCAGAAATAACAGATTTTAATCTTCCTGTCCTTTTACCCTGACAATTAATCCTTAAATTCTGATTGGGTGTATTGTATTGGGCTGCTTTCAGATTCTTCATTACAAAACATAAGCGTTCATGTGCTTTTTTGTTTTTTTTTTTTTAAAGCAGCTAATTAATTAACTAAAAGGAGTTTAGTGGAAATCTCAGCTTCTTCGTTTTGGTGCTTTTCTGAAGTGCTCCACATTTACAAAGTCCTTGTACACAATGTACAGAATCTTAATAACTGGCTAAGACCTGTAGCCATTAACAGGATTTTGGTCAAACCATGCTTTCATGTTTAAGAATTTATAAGTCTGGCCATACAAGAAAGGTATGAAAAATATTCGATACTAAGAAGTTGTTACTGCATCTTATGTCTACTAATGAAGTTCTTTTTTACAACAATAGTATTTGCTTAAATGGTATGGACTAACAGTGAAACTTTAGTGTTTGGTTATAAATGTGCATTCAGTTTGTAGTATCCAGAAGGTACTTGTGTTAGTTTTCACTGACTACAGCTTTCCAGAGTTGCAAACTTGGTGAACACAATCCAAGCACTTCCTACTGAATAGGGTGCTACAAAATACCCGATACTGCAGGACTAACAGAAGCTATTCTGTCATTTCTGATGTTGAGCTTTCAAGCTCCAGGGAAACAGGTAACTAGGAAAGGAGTGTGTAAGTCTGTCCATTGATTCTTGTGCTAAAATAGTTTCAGAGAAGTTGAGTGGTTGATTTGAGAAAGTGCTTAGTTGGAGCAGTGTTCAGTTTGTATGTATTTTTCTGAATAGCTTTATGCATGAAATTTGGAGGAATCTCATTTTTTCCCCTATTACATAATGTTTTGCAGGATTAGATAAACTTCATCTGTCAAACAATCCAAGAGACTCAGAGACAAAGCCATCTGCAAATGGGCATCAGAAAACACTGTGATTGACAATCACCTGCAATCAACAAAGCTGAAAGCATCAACCTCATGGCATTCCTGTCATCTCATCAGCTTTTTTGTACTGTTCTTTTGTTGATAATCTGGGTCCAGTCTTGTCTCATTTCTCAATGCTGTGTGCTTCTGAGGAACTTTGCTGTATCAGATTCTTCTCTTTCCAGTTAACTTTTGGTCTGCTTCTTTATTTCCCAGTAAGTTAATGCAGGAGGTGCCTTGAAGACTGGAAGCTGAGGAGAATAATTAATTTCTTTTTATTGGCAGTCTCATATCTTCAGTTACAAACCTGCTACCCTTTGAATGCGCAGTACCTCCTGTGTTATGCAGACACAGTTACAAAGAATAACTTTGGGACTTTGTTTTAAAAAGAGAAAAGATACACTTGAAAGCCCAGTGTGACCCTTACTGGAAATGTAAGCTACTTGGAGTAGGTATCCTTGACAGTTGATAAGCAGTTCCACTAAAAATGTTATATTACAGATGAAAGTTACTGGTAGAGATCACAGTTCACGTTGGACTCAGTTGGCTGATAGCACGAAGGAAGGCTAGTGTTTTCAGCTCTCTGTTCCTAGCTGTAAAGGCCAGGTTGCTTTACTGGTAGTCAGGTAATGTCTTATTAAATAGTGAGCCACACAATGAAGATTAACTTCAGTGTTAAATCTGAGCCTAGTGTGCTTTGAAAAAAACACAGAATGCTGCGTAAACCCTGTGTCACTGCTCTTACAATTCTGTAACAGTGTTGTACTGTGGAGGTCACTCACCCTGCCAAGTACACCCCTGTAAAATTCTCTATGAACTCCTATGTATAAGCAGTACTTGTAACCCATGCAAGTAGTGTGGGTTTAGGAGGCTGCGATTGCAGGGTTTTTCTTTTTTTTTTTCTTTTTTACAATCTTCTTTAATTTGAAGTAAATTATTTCTCTGGATTTATACTGTATTTACGAGGATTTCTGTTCAGTGGCATAATCCAGTATCTTTCACTAGCCTGTTTTTTAATGTACACACAAACATGTATATAGGACTACACGTGTAGATACCATAAATTAAATTCTAAGCTTATAGAGATGGTGTAGGTGGTTTGGTAAGTAAAGCTTGTGTGTTCAAGCTTGGTGGTATGAATTTCTGTGATGTTACAATTTAACTGTCCAGAGGCCTTACCTTCAGAGTGTCATCAGTGAGTGGTAATGTCATTTTTCTTAGCATCACTTCTGCCTTAGGAATCCTATAAGCAGTCTATAGTAACAGTAATCATAAAAAAAAATATATATATAAAAGAGGCAAAATCAGCACCCACCAACAAAACCCCAGCTTTTAAACTCCAGTTGCATTCTTGTGCTGCTCTGCTACAGATGATCTTCAAACAGACTGAAATGGGGGCAGCTTCTGTATGTGCCCCATATGTAGTGAATCAGTTAATGTTCCTGGTTATTCTGGTTCCTATTAAACTGAGGTATGTCTGTCTGTAGTTTGAGGTGTTGAGTGTGATCAGGCTGTGACAACGTAATCCCCAATGGGTTCTGAGTTAAATCCTGTGTCAGAAGCTGTTAGGCTGTTCTTCTGGTGATGTCTCCTGAGGTGGCTGCACTGGGCTGTAGTTTTACAGGTGTGTGTGTGTGCGTGTGAATGTGAGGGTTGGTTTTTTCTTTGTTTTCCTAGCCAGTTTTAAAAATTGAGCTGCAGGGTACCTGAAAATTTTTTATTTTTATTTTTTTTGCAGGCTGCCTTTTCTGACTTGAACTGGGGCATAGTGTAAATGCTGCTGTAGCAAATATGCTGGAGTTACTTTTTGTGTGCTTAGTATAAATTCAAGGCTTATTAAACTGACTGTTGATGTGTTGTACTGAGTCTTGGAGGACTTGAAGTAAAATTGCTTGACTTTACTGAGATTTACAAGCATCTCTTTCTGTTGTTTACTGCTGATGTTTTAGTGAGAAAGGTTTTCTGAGTCAGTTCCTCAGTCAAAAACAGGGAGCTATAATTAGAAGTTATTTGAGAATGTTTACATTTGAAACATGGGGAGTTTTCTTTTTGGGGGCATAATTCAGATATTCTCCGAGCTTGCAGCCTTGTGTTGTGACTGTAACTAAAAGCATCTGAAGTGTATCCACTTGTCCATGTAAGTGGTAGTGTGACCAGGGTTGTCCTAGTGGCTTAATGGGGCAGGTGAGCTGTGTGTCAGGCTAGCTAGCTTTGTTGAAGTATTTCTGTTGCAACTTTGGCAGTTTATGTAAATACGGTCTTTAATGAATGGATTTGAGGGATAAATCTAGGGAGGGTGTGCCAGCACAGGTCTTGATTTTCACACTTCTCTCAGTAGTTGGAGACAACGTTTTGGAGAGGTTTGTCCCAGCGTCAGTGATCCAAGGTCTCCCTACCAACCAGTGGGCTTCTGAGGTGTGTGTGACTTCTGAAGGTGAGTTGGGCACTTAAGCCGAGCAGTGGCAGCTCCTGGCAGTGAACCCGCAAGGTTCAGGCAGAACTTGAAAACTCTTCCAAAGTGAATGTTACAGCCGTGCCTGCTCCCACCCCTTCTGGACTCTGTAGTCAGAGAGACGTGTGGGTTAAAGTCTGTAGGGTAATATTGTACACTGAAATATGACAGATGCATAAGGATGCTGTGTGGTTTCCATGGTGGATAAGAAATTCAGAACTACCCTGTGCAGTTACTGACAGTGTTCTGTTTAAAAACCAACTGTTTATAGTGTAACACTGTCTGCATTGTGATATGTTTGGCCTTGAAAATGACATGCTTATGCCGAACTCCTTACAGACACAGTGGTACTTTCAAGTATCCTGAGTGTAAGATACAGGTCACTGTATACTTTTCACAGAGGCATGTGGTCACTGAAATACACGCAACTGGTAATTCATTAATGGATATGACGATGCATTCCTAGTATTTTGACTCATGTAGAGTCAGGTGGTCTATACCTTCAAGGTATATACAGCTGATCTTAGTAACATGAACATCTGCCTCACTTCTTAGGAGGCAAAAAGCACATAAATGCTTCCATCTTCAACTAGATACCACACAAGACCAAAAAATAGATGTAAATTAGGTGTTTTAGATCAGCCATTTCTTGGCTTTGTTCTGTGTTGGTAGCACAATATTAATTGCAGTGGCAGAGCTGTAATATTGTGAGATTTTTTCTAAGTGTAAAGCACACTGTCAATACTTAACACCTTAAGATGATAAATAGCAGTATTGGTTACTGTACAGTAACAGTTTTTGCATTCATAGGAAGCTTTGTTTACTGTTTGTAATGTCACGTTCATCTTTGGCCCTGCTCCTCCACTGTCTTTTCCCCTGTTGATTGCTTCACAGTGTCATAGAAATTAAAGGATTTGACAAGTTGCTCTCTGTGTCTGGTTCCAAAGTACCACCTTGGGTGCCACATGGGGGGCAGCTGTGTGGGGAAGGACCTTGTGCAGCCCTGTGCTGAGTGGGGCAGAAGCACATGGTGCTACAGAGGGACATGTTCTCCTCCGTGTAACTGACATGTGCCAACAAGAACCACAACCATGAGAAGGCTGCAGCAGACCCTCCTGCTCCTAACCTGTGTCTGTAGCAGCTCAACTGAGCTCAACATATGCATAGGAAGGTCAAGCTGGCCCTTTTTATAACAGATTTACCATCTGATATAAGGGAATAAGGGAAAAAGCAAAAATCGATTGACTTCTCAATCCATGTGACTTTCTTTGAATTTTTTAAGGATGGCCTACATATTCTCCCTTCTTGTCCTCCTCTTCCAGAAATGTGGTGGGCTCAGGCAGTGCTCAGTAGCTGAGCGTTATGTGTACTGTATTTATGCAGCGTATATAATTGGAAATGCCAAGTCCAGGAGTGCAGCTAAATCCTACTGTTTTATGCATATTTTGATTTTTAAATTAATTCTTTATGTAGGTAAAGTCATTTCACTAGAGACAGCACACTACAGCCAATTTAATAACCTCTTTAAGATGAAATGAGCTTCGTTTTGTTTGATTAATAAAAAAGTTTATATGAACTGTGAACCTTAAAATGCTTCATGTAAGGGTGTATGGTCCCCATACCCTTCCTCTTAGTAGTTTTTCATTTTAGTGCTGATCTGAAACAGTGTTAAAGGTTATCTAAGGGTGCAAATACACCCATCTCTTCTCACCTGTATCTTTCAGGGCCTGCTATCTTGTGCTCTTAATTGTGCTACAATTGTTTAACTAGCAGTCTGTTCTAGTTGCATTAATAGCTTTTGAATGTTAAAAAAACTCCTGCTTTTGAACTCATCAGGAGAGCAGTTGAAGCTGACAGCTGTCCCCCATCCTGCTTTGACATAGATTTCAGACCCACCTGGTATGCAGGTGATGCCTGTGGCTGGCGATAACCTCTGCTGCCTCTCCCTGCCTTGCCCAGTGCCCTTCCTTAAGGTGGAGTCTCTACCACTGTTCAGAGAGCCTGTGATGCTCCTCCTTTGTTCTAGGCATGAGGAGGTTGGCCCATGGGTTGTCCTTCTGCTGCACAATTCTAGTTGCTGCATTTTTGGATCGCTTGTGATTGTTGTTTTTGGAGTTTACAGTCCGTGGGAAGGACTGAATGTGGCTTCCAGATTCCCTGCTGCACACAGTAAATTTGGAAAGCTGGAACAGAAATGTCATGGAGACAACTGTAGCTGTCTGAAAGCTGGTCTATGCAGACCTGCTTTCTCTTCCATCCTCCTAGTTATCTTTAGAATTGATCATCAGAAAAAAATCATTATTTTAAATCCTTTAGTTGATAAATTTCAAGTGCTGATGAAACTTCTTGCTAAACTTGGGCTTAGTTTATTAACACCTTGACTTGCTTTCCTTTTCCATGTTTTCAAGTCCATTTACATAGTGTGAGAACCACTGGCAATGCTGCAATGATGTTCTTTTGTTATGAATGTATTCATTTGCACTTCATCTGTTTTCTGGGCTCCATTAAAGCAGTCCTATCATTAGAGTATGGCTGCTTTAAGACTTTATGAAGAGTTCTGAATTTGGAGTGAGATGGAAATGTTTTAGTCATGTTTTTAACTTCCAGTAATGAGGAGGCAACCTCCCTGCTTTTCAGTGCAAGAAATAACTTCCTTTTACCATTGATCTGAGAACACACAAAAGACTATCCTTGTGAAGGAGCTGACATGAATGTTTCAGACCTCCATGTGATCGTAAGGAATTGCAGTGTGATGGTGGTGCCTGTGTAGTGAACGTGACGGATGTGTTTAAGTGCCTAAGGAGGAAATGAGCTGATGATGTATGACCGTAGGTGTTCCCAACCTAGGCCAAAACACGTAGTCTTACAAAATCAGTGTAACTGTCTCCATCCTAGCTTTATATAACAAAATAAATTGGAGCCTTTTGATGTTGGCCTCCAAGTACTTGTGTCTAATTGAGTCCTCTTGTTTTAAAAGTACATGTACTCAAAAAAAAGAGGGTTGGTTTCCTTTCTTGGGATGAGAACCAAATCCTACGTTACCTAAGTAAAAAATGTAGCTCTGAAAAGCACTGTCTCTAAAATCTCCACTGAGGAGATGAGAGTGGCTGGATGCTGCTGGCCATCTGTCACACCTGGTCACCTTCATGTGGCCTCTGGTGATGTGTCCGTAAGAGCACAGTTCCAAATGGGTGCTTCTGTTGATGTTGCTACTGATACTTCCCATTGTGCACTCCCAGTTTTTTCACTGCAGTGTTACTCATTTAGGCTGGTCTTATTTTTTGTAAATTGAAAAAAACCACACAATTATATGGGAATCATGGCCTGAACCACTGACTGATCACCTGAGGTGAGCACTGAGTCAGCTGTGAGAGCACAGGTGAAGGCAATGCACCTGTGTGACCAGAAGGGGTAGAGTCTGGCTCCACCTCTCCTAGACCTCATTTAAGGGCTGACCACCACTGGGGAAGGATCTCTTTCTGGAGATTGCTCCTTTGGAGTTTCCTACCACTAGCCTAGGGCACGGGTGAGTGTTTCCCTTTATTTTGATTGTCATTTTCCATCACAGTACTCTTTCTAATTGTACCATCTGTATACTCAGATATCTAGGCTACAATACTATTTGGCATTATTCATTCTGTTAACCCTACACACAATCTTAACTGTGTGCAAAGCTGAGTGATGTCACATGGATTTAGTTGTACTTTCTTGGTCCAGTTCGTGCTTAAGGCCTTGTAGAGTCTGCAGTCTTGAGCAACAGCTTTTCTTTCACATGGTTGTATGTTGGACTGAGGTAAAACATGGCTGAAAACTGATGCTCTCCTTGCTAATGCAAACAGAACAATGTTCTGTATAAATACCTTCTCTCCCCTTAACCCTTAGAGTATTTTAGGTCATCCAGAAATATGTTTTACAGTGTTCTCAGTGCTTTCAGTTGTGGATACTTTGCTGTGGTACAAAACTTGGTGGAAATAATTCTTGCTGCCTTGGTCAGGTTGACTTTATTTTCTGTGACAAGCTGTGGTTGTTTTGGTTTTTTTTCCCCATTGTTTGAATTGTTACATTCAGTGTTTTGTAGGAAGAGTTTTTTTTTTAACTGTGTTTTCAATAAAGTGTGATTCACAGTGGGGTTTTGATTTATTATTTAAAGCAATGAAGATAATGTGTGGCATTCCAAGCATTCTGAATGGTTCTGTCAGTAGTTGGTGTCAGTATCTGTGTTCCCTTCCATCCTTCCCTCATGTAATGTGTTTTTGAGGTTTTGGCTCTCAGGTGTCCGTAGTAAGCAAGACAACTCATCTGCCTGCACGAGCATTTCCAGGGCTCAGAGACTGTGTCTCCTGTTTAACAAGTGACGTCCCCACTTCTCTCAACAGCTTGGTGCTGGCTTCTGTAGAACACCTCCTATCTAAGGCTTTCCTATAGAATTAAGGCTTTCCTATAGAATATTTCTCTGTTCAAACTCAAGAATTTAAATGCATGTACCTGGAAATGTGATGACTGCCTCACTTGATGCTTGACACAGTTGGATTTTGTCAGCATTACCTGAAAGCTCTGTTTAAATAGTGAATCGGCTGTTATGCAAAATGATCTTTCTTGTTACCTTTGTTTTTTTTTGTAGCTGCTATGAGATAGTTTTTGTGCTCAGACTGGTAAGTTGCATGCGGTGACCTGACTTGGTTTCAGCAGCGTACAGCTGAAAACTCATACTTCTATTCCTGCTAAAAAAGCTGAGTACTTATGGTTCCATATTCTCAGAAGTTCTGAAGTGATCCTCAGTCTTTGAATGTCACTTCTTACTTTGCATACAGCGAAATGGAATTGGTCAGAGTTGTGGCTGCTGCTTCTGCTTGAACAGGGTTCTGGTTGGCAAGCTTGGCTGAAGGAAAGCACGCATTTCTTGCAGTGACCCCCAGAGACAGTACTGTTGTACTGATTGTTCTTGTGAGTGGGAGCCCATGCTGCCAAATATCAGGCATAAAACCACAAGGGGAAGGGATTACAACGGGGGTTCTGCTGAAGGAATGCAATGCTTAAGTTAACTGTGCCTCATCTCTGGGAAAGAGGAATGAAAATGAGGAAAGTGCCAGAGGGAGATAAAAAATGCCAAGAAAGGTGAAACAATATAAAAGTAATGCAAGCAGCACTCTTAACTTCATAAACTTTTATTTCTCTGTAGACAAGGTGAATGCCATTGTACTTGGAAATGAAAATATTACTTGAAAGATCTGGATCTTAATAAGTTCTCAAGTTAGAAAGAAGCACATGCGTTGTCAGCTGTATTCTGCTACTTCACTGAGCTGTGGATATCAACATTTGAAGACCTTCTTTTGATAATGTGAACGACACAAGGGGCAAATACGTTGCACACCCAAGGAAAATTCTTCAAATGCTCCAAGACAGGCATGATGGAACAAATGTGAACAAGAAAACAGAACGGTCTGTCATGAAAACAGTTTGCTTGTACCAGAAATAATACAGGCAGGGTGAGCAGGAGTGCTGAGTGGCATGATACAGATAGGACAGTCAACTATTTCCTGCTGAAATGCTTAAGTAAAAACAACGACAATAAAAACCTATATGGCAGTGAAACCAGATGTAAATGTATCAGTAAAATTACTAATTAAACATTCTAACTTTGACTAGTGTATTTTGATAAACGAACAACGTTTTGGCTCTCAATTTTGTCTGCTGTCTCCTTGGGCTTTTTAATTGAAAAGAGGAGAGATGCTGCTGAAGTGCAAGTAGACCTCTGAGGTGTAAAAACTTGTCACATGTTCCTGATTTAGAATAGGTTATATTAAAAAACATAACTCCCCTGTTCCCCCCCCCCCCCCCCCAAATAAATCTCAATTGTGCTGAAGACTGCCATGCCTTTAAGAAGTGTAAAAGCTGATAACTGTGTTGTGAAAGAAAGAAAGCAAGCCAGCTGACCTGCATCTGGATCTTCTCCCAGTCATTTTCAGTAAGGAGTATTTCTTTTTCTTCCAGCTGCTGAAATGTGTCTTGACATGCAGCTATGGAAGAATCTATCTTGGAAAGGAAATCATCCAGGTTCGTGTCATAAGAACTCAGCATCTGATTGCTGATCTGTTGAACCTGAGAAGAAAAAGGATTACTGTTAGATCTTATATAAAGTTCGTATGTGAATCGACTGTGCTCCATTGGATGAATGGTCCTGATTAACTGTGCTATCTTGCTGCAGTTTGCAGCTAGTGCCCAGTGCTAATTTAGAGGAAAAGGGCATTGAGTCTTCAGACTGCTATTATCCTTCAGGAAAAAAAAAATTGGACATTCTAAAGATAGATGTAGCATTCTTAACCCAGTGCAGAGAGCAGAGAGAGCACGGCTGAGTTACAACCACCTTCTCTTGCTGCCAGTGCACTGGAAGTTCTGTAGGAGATCACACAAGACTTGTCTGGTGAGATGCTGCTCATAGTTTCAGCAGTCCTCAGAAAGACTGTACAGTCGTGTTATAGGTACTGAAATGTACGCCTTCCTCTCCATATATTTTCTTTGATTGAAAGCTTAATTGGAAAATTAAACCATTTTTCAGGGAAGGGGAGATGGGAAGTGAGGGGTGGGATAATAGCACCTGTTGTTAGGTCAGTACATGAACGCCTTCCTACTGTTTCATTTCACTCTGGGCAGTTTTTCATACCAAGGTGTGTGCTCCCCTTACAACTGCTAAAAGTGACCCATCGTAACATTCAACAAATATTGTTGAAAGAGAACTTTTTTACTCCTAATGAAAGCAAGAAGCCAAATCCAATGGCTGCACAAAAAATAAACAACAAAAGAGAAAAATATGAACAACGAAAAACCAACCAACCACAGAAGTACCTGAAAAGCTTGCTTAGCATTGAGTTTTCAACCTTTCAATTTCCCATTTCCTTCTAAAACCATGGAAAACCCCACAGTAGCAGTTGATGTTTTCTAAATATATATATGTTCATGTAGTGTGCAAGTAAGTGAGAATCTTTTCCCCTGAAAGCTGTAATGCTTCTCGGTAGAGACTTGAAGAAGACAAACGTTAGAAGAGGGCAGATAAGAGAAATGCTGAAACCTATAATGCAAGGGAAGTCTTGATTCTTGATGGTAGGTTTTATTCTTTTTAATAGTTTGATTCACTGATAACTAAGACCTATTATGTCTTATTTTATTTGAAAACAAGCCCAACAGTATTGAAAGGATGGATCTATGTTAGTGCCAGTCAGCTTTAAATACCAGTGCAAGATAATGCAGATGTATTAACTTAGTGTAGCTACTAAAAACAAGTTCCTTCTGAAACTGTTCTTCTGACCTGTTGTCACATAAGTTCTAAAACTGGATCTGCTCCACACAGGAACGTTAACTGCTCTCGCTGACTTCATTTTAAAACCAGACTTCAGAAGTTATAGGATAAGATTACATCTAATCCTTACATAATTCCCAATTTCTGTTCTGCATCAAGTAAAAGTTGATCCGGTTGAAAATACTTTTCATCCTGATTTATGCTCAATCTTCATTTATGTCGGCATCAAACGTGAACAGACCTGAACTGTTTTTGTAAGAAAGACATGGCAGCGCAACTGAAAGGTAGAGCAGCCACAAAGATGCTTTAACTCTCTCTGTCAGCCTCTCAAGATCCAAAACTTGAGGATAAACAACTACCTTTTGACTTGGCCCTGATACAGTGTCTATTTCTGTGGATTTCAGAGCAGCACAAACAGCATGTGGTCAGCTCCAGAACCTGGCCTGTCTCTGTGCTCTGTGGGATGATTAGATCGACTGCTGAGGGAAATTAACTAACGAGAGCTGAAAGCGGGGGGCAGAGAAAGTGGCTGAGCTGCATTAAACTGAGTTGTGTCCCCTCTCTTCCTGTGCCTGCACTGTTTGTTCCTTTTCCCTCAGCAGGGAAAGGTCCGTTTTTTCCCTGAGCATGCACTTGTGCTTTGCTACCCCATTTCACTAAGTGATCCTGAGAGTCCCCTCGTGAGCTCCTTTGCGCAGACACTGTAAAGGTGGGAGAGGAAAATTCTTTTCCTGCCTAAGAAGACAGCATTCTATTAAGTTCCCCTGCTGCTAAGACACAGGTGAACGCTATGTCTTCAGCTGCTCCTGTGTTTTCTGCAGCATGGCCTGACCCAACTCATATTCCATCAATCAGCAAACAAAGTCTAGGGTTGAGAAGGAAAAAATGGTAACTAAAATATAAATTCATGTTAAAAGGCAAATCCATACTATCAGAGTAAACAGAAAGTAATGTGCACTTCCTATTATTTGTTAATCATATGTTAACATGTTCTAGGATTTAAATATTAAACCCTATGAAACACCCAGGAATTTTTTTTTCCAGATCTGAAATTAATTGAATTTATTTCTGAAAATGCCATACCTCTGTTTCATCTGTAACTTCTTAAAACATAAATAACAAAACATAAACAGAGGATTTGAAATACTCTGTTGGTATGCGAAACTGCTTCAGTCATCTGTAGAGCAGCACAAAGCTATGATAAAATAAAACGATGAAACAAAGCACTGATGTGAACTTTGTCCACAGGGAAGCCTTTTAAAGTGATCCAGTGTCAGCAAATTGCTTACTAATGTGTTGACTTATGGCAACCCTCAAAAGTAAAATGAAAAGGCTGGAATTTACAGCATATCAATGAATCAGTTGATAAGCTTTTACTGGTTTAATATCCTCCTCGTTTGGCTGCTTGGAGCCACTTCAGGTTAGCAACAGAATGTTTACCATCTCCATGTGATAAAGGAAGTCAAACGACTAAACAAATTTTAGGACCATTATACTGTTTGGTGAGATTTAAATTAAAATCGTTGGGAGAAATCACATGAAGGGGGAGAATGAAACTAAAGCCTTCCACACTTCACAGTGACTTACCTAGCTTCCTAAACAACGCTCAGCACATTTAGCAAAGCTGGAGATAATGTAATGCATTTGGTTTAATTGCACCAGTAAAAGGCACTGCTGCAATTAAATGACATGCACAAGTGACATTTATAGATGGGATCAAAGAGATTCGCTACCTTATATGCTGAAGCTACGCCCTGTTTCTGTGTGCAGTAGTGCTAAAAAGCAGCACGCTTTGGTTTCTGACCTTTTGTATCTCCTTGGATCTAAGTTATTAAAAATTTTAATCATAGGTGAAATAAGGGCTACCACATCACACGAAAATAAGTAATATATGTTCTTCTAGTACTAATCTTTCAGACCTCATCTTTTATTCTATGGTATTTATTTAAGAGCGTGAAATTTGGCATTTAACCTTTGTGATTCTTCAGATGAGGCAGGATTATTAAAAATGTGATTTTTTTTTTTCCAGCCGAGTTGCTGTTTGATTGTGCTAACATTGAGGAAGTGACATTTTAAAAGTGACACAGTTTTTCAAGGCAAAATTTATAGCGTCTGCAGTGTTTCAATTGACCAGTGCTTAAATGTGTAAGAGCTAACTCCAGGAAAACTTACCTATCATCTGGTGTATATCCTTTAATCATAATTGGTATGAAATTAATTACAACCTGGCTAATCCACATGTGAAGACTTTATAAATTTATTCTTAAGAAAAAGTGAAAAAGTAGCTCCCATTTTGTTCCACACAAATTCCCGAAATGTTATATAAGGGAATGATTTCATAATGCTGTGGAAGATATGTGGAATCCATGTTAAAGATTATCCTATGGTTTACAGTCATCTGATGAAACGTAAGCAGTTTTATCAGTGTGTTTACCCCTAAAACGGAGTTATCTAAGATAGGGGCTCTACAAGCTAACTCATTGTGGGTAGCTTAGTGACAGCTACTGTAGACATCTGTACTCAAGAGAGAGAAATTTTAACAAGTGACACTCAGCTGGAACTTTCAGCATATTTAGAAGTATTCTTCAACTTTTCTTTTCTGAGACATGGTACGTAACTAAGGATGGTATTCTGAGCCCACAGAAAGTTGGTAGCATTGTTGGAAAAGAGAGAGAGGACTTCATTCCTGAAGTCCTCTGTGCAGAAAAATCTGTTTCTGCTGTTTGTTCTTATCGTGATACTTCAGGACAGCCACAGTCTACTGAAGCATTTATTCACTTCTTCCAAACATAAATGTTTAAGTGCCCTCCATCCAATTCACCTCCACAGTTGAAGGACCCTCCATCATCAGCCTGCTTGGGTTAGAGCAGAAGTTGGAGAAGAGCAAATCTACAGAATGGAGCTACCCTGTTCTGTGCCACACGAAGAATCACTGACAGTGCAAAGAAGTCACATCTGTTTATGGATTAATTACTTTCTCCAATCCCCCTCACAGAAAGCAGATTACTGTGACTAATCACAAAGAGAAAGGAAATACAGAAACTTACAAAAGTCTTGTTATATATACCAGTACAATACATAATATATTCTATATTAAGGTAGGCTTTAAGTATTTAAATTTTTTCCCCTACTTTTGCCCTGAAAATAGGGTGGAATGAAGAGACTAACAGCGTTCCCAACCCTGCTTGCTTGATATGAGTGACAAGGAATGAATGAAAAGGTAGAGAGCTGACGCTCAGGAGTTTAGATTTAAGGGAGCTGAATCAGATCAAAGAATGGACCAACGAAGCAAATGGACCATACCTTTTCCTCCAAAAACCGTTTTTTTAGTTTGCTATCTTTAGGAGGCACTGTTTTTCTCAAGTTTTTATACCATTTTCTGACAACGTATCCTCTCCAGGAGGCTTGAATTCTGTAAGAAACAAGATTGCTCAAGAGGAAGCTTAAATTTAAGTAATTATACTGTTTATTTCTTCTGTATAGTTTCTTATTAAAGTTTTAACATATTTGGAACATTATTTAGAAATAAATATTGTCCAGTGATAGCATCTCTAGCAAAAGCAAGGCCTAGCTGATGGCACACTATACAAGTGGGCCCCATCATGTATTACTCTGGTGTGGTACTGCTTTTTCCTGCACATAGGACAAGACTTTTTGCCTGTAAATTTTTCAAAGGCTTTCAGGCATGCCTGGAAAAATAATTGCAGTTATTTACTATGTATTTGATATCACTGGAAAGGAGGAAAGAGATGTGGTTACAGAATGTAAAATGTTTACTCATGTTTATTATGAACACTATACAAAATACATATTTTTATAACTAAAATGTTTTTAAAAAAGAAAACAACAACCAAAAAGTAAATCCATGTATATTCTCACTTTTTTTTTTTTTTTTTTTTTTGAGTTGAAATTTTACTGTTTGGTATATATAGCTCAGCTACAAACTGTGTTTTCCCATAAAGTTTTAAAAAGATAATACAATGAAATAAAGAACCTCATCATTCAATAGTTTTACATTACATTTCTTACCATAAGAATATGGAATCAAAGCTTCTTTTCAAGACGGTTACATTAATTCATTCAGATATTCATTTGAGTAATTTATAACATATACTATGTGCTTGAACTGTTAAATAAAAACATACTCACTTTATGGAATACATGGGAACATGAGAGCAACACCTGTTTTACAAAGGAAAAAAGCACATAAACTTGACTTTAAGCCATTGTAAAAGCTGAAAAGTAAAAAAATATTGAGAACAAGAAAAATCCTGACTGCCTGGAAGCTTGTCACTTTCTTATGGTGACTAGTGCATTTTTCCGGTAAAAATAATACCAGTGTTCTGTAGAAATTACTTGAAAAATTACAGCTTAAACCAATATGTGAATTTGGCATTAACAATACACGGGGTGGCAGAAAGTGAGAGGTGCCAACTGCTCTTAACTGGAGCAAAACATTATGGAACAAATACTTAAAATGAAAGTTGACTTTTTTCTCATTTAACCCCATAAAAAGATAAAATGTCAAGAAATGGTATAAATCAACTGCAGCATTTCAGAGATACAAAAACAACAACCATCAAAATACACAAAAAGATGAAAAAAAAGCAAACAGAAAGCGTGTTCACAGGCTACAAGAAAACTTCACCTTTATCTGACCTAAATTCCCATCAAATGCTGACGATCTTCATCCTGACAAAAGATAGAGTTGGACAAAAACAGCAGTTGGCTCTTAGAGTAAGGAAAAACTGGGAAAGGAGTGAAAACCAGGACAAGTAGCGTGCACTATTGAGCTGGCAGACACAAAAGGATTAATGGCTAGCAGCCAGCTGAAGGGAAAGCTTTCAGATACAGTGGCTTTTTTCCCTTGAGGGAGGAAAGGTAACAGAAATGCCAAGGACAAAAAAAGAATTCCAGAGGCATTTCCCTTTTTGTGCCAAATCTAAAGTATCCTTCTTAATGAGCACTGTCTTTTCCTCTCTCTTGTCCAGCTTTAAACTTCTGTGGTAGAACGTTCTTCTGCCAGATCCATCCCAACTGTCTTTGGACAACTGTAGCCCTACATTTAATGTTTATGCAAAGGGAAAGCAAAAACTTCCATCTAAGATTTTTGAGAGCAGCACTCCTCTTCAGTCAGTCGCTTGTCCCTTTTGCTTCACATTTTCAAGATGATACATGAGAGGATCTAATAAAGCACAGTGTATGTGCTTGAACTACACAGATGGCATTAAATAAAGCCACTAAAGGTAAAATGTGAGCATTTCTTCAGATAACATAAATAAGAGACTGAATGGTATTAAAAGCACACCTACTTCCGTTTTCCAAAGGGAAATAACTACGGAATTGAACTACAAAGTAATTAAACTTGTGAGAAAACAAAATATATCTTACATTAATTAGTGAGTGCTTACTGTTCTGATTAACAAAGCTGAAGTTCATATCTAACTGGAGCTTAAATGGAGCTAAATATATCCTATAATGTCTTTGCAAGAACAAACAGATCTGTTGTTTACCTTTTCCACTACTGTCATAACCACATCAGTGAACAAACACTACCATCTTTCTCTAGCATCCCACTTGCAAAATACTTCAGAGCTGGCCAACGTAACAATATCCATCTGCTAAATACTGAACTGCATCTTAAAGTCGGACCTCTCAGTTCTTCCTTCTATTCCTGCAGCTAATGACTTCAAGTAGTAACTCTGGAAAATCTTATTTAAATACAGTGGTGTAGTCCACAGATACACGGGTACCTGAGGCTGAAGTGTGAACTCTTCTCTTCATATTGAACAAGGCTGGGTGAAATCTCCATGCTATATGGAACTCTGCTTTATTTTTTCCCATTCTTCAGCTGTTAGTGGCTGGGAAGGGGGCTCAACTAGTCCTAATTTCTGAGCTGTGGACAGTAAGAACAACAAATCAATGGATGAAACCCACTCTCAGAGACAGATAATAGATTTTCTTCATGTGGAGTTCATTGATAATACATTCATTTTGAAACACTCTATACAAATGCTTCATTCAAATTTATTGTCACACAAACCACTGGCAGGCAACATACTTCCTAATATTAGCTAGCTGTTTACTAATTTTCAGAACTTCTTTTAGATACAAGATTTATATAAGGACTTTTTTTTAAAACGTAAGCTTCTATTTGCCAAGTAATATGAATTAGAAACCTATTCACAGCTATTAAGATGAGGATTTTTAAGTAGGCAAATGTAACGATGCACAATAACACAATTTCAAAGCGTCAGTACAAACAAAATCTTTTAGAATGCATTTGTAAAGGATTATTTAAAGCTGTATTACTCTATTCTCGAAACAAAAATGGACAAAATGGTATAATAAAAATTGTTGCTGGTGTAAAATACTGAGATATAATATGGATGGATGAAATAGGAGGAGCAAAAAGAAACAAAAGGGATGGTCATAGTACACCAGTGACAGGGTCATTGTGACTGCTGAGCTAGTCAGTCCCAAATGACCACTGTGAGGTAACTTGCTGAATGTCCATGATAAATCTCTGTCTTCTCAAAGAAGAAATTAGAGAAAATACAGTATTTCCCCCCACATATGGGAGATAGACCAGGATCAGTAGTAAAAAAAAGATGCTAAGTGGTGCAGCAAAGAATAGACCTTTGTCAGTTTGAAGAGCAGAGGAAACTTCTGAGGACTGAATGAAGATAGTGGAAGAAGGTGTAATAACCCAAAATATGAGTCCATGGTGGGGCACCTGTAATATTTGCTAAAATCAGAAGAGTTACATTATATAGTTAGAAAGTAAACCAATGATGCCAAGTTGGGAGCTTTAGTTGTAAATGGGAAAGTGTCAACTCTTTCACTCATAGTGTGGATTGAACCAATCTCTTGGCACAAAGCTTCCTTATAGCAGAGGACATCCTACAAAGATACCCAACAAATCTGATTTCATATCTTATCTTTATTAAAAACATATATCAAGTTTAATCTGACAATAGTATCTAAGAGTACTGGTGGATGAGTAAGAAAAGAGGATCCTATGTTGATAGTCCTGTAGACACATTTGGATAGTCTTTCCAATGACAGAATTTGGATAGACAGTGAACAAACAAGATAACAAACCAGTCACAGCGTGAGAGGTGGTATCACAGAATAAAAAACACCTACACTTTATTTTCTTCCTGTCACTGTGGTCAGAAATTGTTTTAGGGATGACAGTGTGATGGCATTTGTGGAAGCCTTTTGTACATGCCCGGAGTGAAAAAAAAATTAAACTAAAAGAAAGCTTACTAAAAACTTCCACAAACGGGTGATTAAAGCTGCCATATAGGAAGAGACTGGAGACAAAACCCCTAAATAATATAAACCAGCTGGAATATTTGTGAGGGACACATTAGACAGGTGTTTAGAAGGAAAGCTATTACACAACACAGTTGACGAAGGAAAACTGGCAGCAGGACACAGCAGGAGTGATATGTGAATGATGTAAAAGGCTCTGTGAAGATATTTTTGAAGCAGCACTTGGAATAAATATAAGTAACGAAAGCCTACATTTATCACAGCTCAAGAGATCCAAGAGTTTTCATCCTTATGCACTGTTCACAAGCCCAACCTACTTACTGACACACCCACTTTACAACTGAGGTATTTATCCTAAAATGAACATTAGCAAAGTAATTAGATACAACAACCTCTAAACCCTTATAATTAGCTTTTAGGACACAAGCCCCCGTTGAGAAAAATTTAATGACCAAACCCTCAGAGGCTGTTTGAGTACCTACAAACTCAAGAAGAAAAAAACCCGCATTAAATTACATTTTCAAAGTTGCTTCACAACTTAAAGGTTTAAAATACAATGTTCTTTAAAAAGAGAAAGTTTGACACAAGCATTACACATTAATGAGAGATTACAGGTGAAAATTCTAATAAGCAAACACAGACACAATAGCAATGACTTCTTAAAATCTTTCAGCACATTCTTTGGAATCACTTGCACAAACATTCATATAGGATCTCTCAGTCAGTGCTGTGATTTAAGGAGAAAATGCTTTGTCTTACAGTTGCAGAGAACATGCTCACACTTGGTCTGCATTTTTTCACTGCAACCTTTAGCTTCCAGAATCAGTCATTATTTGTATTTGCGTTAACCCCGGTAGCTCTCTGCTGGCTTTGCCCCTGGAATCCTCTCCTCTTTCAAATTCCTCTTCAAACGGAACCAAAGGAAAAAAAAGCCCTCCCATCTTTAGAAGTATAACCAAGCAAACATACTAATAATCACCCTGTCTTACTACCTTTGTCCAAACGCTTGCTACACTCACTTATTGTGTATTATCTAAAGTTACCCTCTCAACCTCACGCTGATTCCAAAAGGCAGATGCCTGTGCTTGTATGGAGCCTCATTGATTTACATGGTTCTCTTTAGAGCTTGGACTACTGTGACAGCTCCTACAGCAAAAGCAACATGATCTTCAGAGAGGCCTGAGGGCATTTTTATTATTAAAAAAAAAAGAATAAATAAAACAATTATTAATGAAGATGAAAGTTTATTATGTTTAGAACTGTAAATTGTGGAACTGGAAGGCTCTGAAGAAGAGACTAATGAAGACAACCAAAGGATGGAGATGAGATGTTCATGGCCAGAATGCCATAGAAACACTGAAAGAGAAACAAAAATGGAAACTGATTGCCAGGAAGCCCATTAGGACTCCTGCTCTGCTAAGATGCCTCATGGCTTTGGATTTGTGGATTTTTTTAAAAGCAGTATTATCTGTCACTGCTGAACAACTGCATTATTATAATGCTATTTAAAAGTGAGTTTTCTCACCAGGCATCATTCCAAGCCCTCACATCTGTGACTTTTATCTTGTTGCATGTTTGTTTCTAAGTTTGAAAAAGGTATTTAACTACAGGTGCTAATTCTTCCTGGATTTAGCCTCAGGACCATAGTAAAAACAAACCTTTTTAACTTTGAGTAAAGGTGGGCATATATTAACAGAATACCTTTAACACAGCACAAGTGAGTATCTTTTTACTGAATAAGGAATAAAAGAAACCATTTCAAAAAGACATTAAAAATGTCTTATTCATACTGAATTCTCCAAAATAAACACAATATCCCAGCTTAAGATTTGAGAATAGAAGGTAATGAAAGTTACAGTAGTCAATATGCAAAGCATATTAAAACTGTGTAAAAGACTTTCTGCCCCTTAATGAAGAATTCTTCTTCCTCAAGATGCACTAATTTTGTTTTTTTTTTTTTATTTTTATTTCATTTTTACCTTCACNTTTTTCATTTTTATTTCATTTTTACCTTCACTGTTACAAGTCTTAATACATTTCAAGAAGACATATTCAAGCCACTGATGACAGTGCCACTTCTTTCAACGGCCATTCACATGGTGACTTAAGCGGTTGGATTTTGACAAGTTTAAAAATAAGAACTTACACTGTTTAGCACTGAGTTACCTTGAAAGCCCAGATACCTCATTTTAGTTATCTTAAATAAAGAGAAAAAAATCACAAATGAGAATATAAATAAGTTTACCTAATGTTAGCCGTGGAGGATTGGGATCAAGGACACACTCCTTTTCTGCATCTTCTTTATTCTTGTGGTGAGTGCACTTTTTCTGTAGACCAGTATCTACCACTGCTTTGACCATCTTTTTGTTCACAGGTCTGTAAATGTTCCTGATGTTCCTTGACCTTGACTTAAAAGGATCTGGTAATGAAAGATCCTGGAGTTGATGGATGTGTATTATGTGATCCTGTAGAGCAACTGCAGAAACTGCTATCCCCTCTCGTTCAGAGGAGAGGTCCTAGCAAGAAAAAAATATTCCATAATTTTCCTTGAAAATGGTGAAAAAAGATATATATAATACTCAATTAAAAGAAATATACAATACTAAATTAAAAGAAATTGTAGCCAGAGTTTTTGACTTGTCAAAGGCTTTTATACACACACAACTCGTTATTGAAGCCTAACATACAATTACAGTAATGTGAAGTCTAAGATTGATGCTTCTGACACATTCCAGTTTTAACATATAAAAAGTAAAATGATATCTTTGATTTGTCGTTTATATTAAATAAAATAGTAGTAATTTTTAAGTTTTAATTACTGAGTCCATAATTATTATATGCAGTAAACTCATTATGGACTATAAAAGTCTGGCAAGCCCAAACACATTTTAACACATTAAAAACAATCCCAAAGGCTAACGTGGTTTCCAGAACACTAAATATGAGAGTTGCTCTGAAAGTAGTGCCTCCTATTTTATTTTGTTGGCTCATAACGACAGAGGTGGATGTTGGTGTTATGGCAGTAGAGACTGAACTTTCCTGCCAATATTATGTTACATTTTGTTGCAGTGTGACAGATGGCAGCAGAAGGGCTGTCTGACACTATGGCATCTGACACGGGAGTGCTTATGAAGCAAAAGTGTGTACTGAATTCCTCCATGTAGAAAAAAATTGCACCCATTGACATTCATTGACACATGCTGAACATTTATGGAGACTGAACAGTGGATATCAGCACAGTGAGGTGGTGGGTGGTGCATTTCAGTGGTGGGAACAGTGATGTGAAAGACAAGACACGTTTTGGATGGCCACGAAGATTTTTATGAGCGTGGCATGGCTCTTGTTCACCACTGGTGAAAATGCACAGCTAATGGTGGTGACTATGCTGAAAATTAATGTTTTGTAGCTGAGAAATAAATAGGAAGCATTATTTTTGGAGAGGCAAGAATATATTATTTTTAAGCTGGAAATGGTTATACCTACCTATTCCTGCAGTTCTCGCCACCCTTCCACCATCTTCATCATACCTTATAAAAACGATGGCGCTCCATCGATCATCTCCAGATAAGTCCACAGAAGTCGGTTGGCTCTAGGGACAGAAACGTTGCCAGAAATGCCTAGCAACGAAGGGCCCGGCTGGGGTGGGGAGGAGAACCTGGACTGCTGGACATGCATGGTTTCTGTGTGGGAAGGCACTGAGTGAGGGAGAGGCTGTTCCCCTTCAGTGTCTCAATTTTATATATTTTTATGTAAAGCGTAAGCATCCTGGTGGATAATAGGTTGGCAGTGTGCCCCTGTGGCCACGAAGGCCAATGGTGTTTTGGGGTGCCTTAAAAAGAGCTTGGCCAGCAGGCAGTGGGAAGTAATCCTCCCCTCTGGCTTGCCTCAAAACCTCCCAGTAATGGCTGCTGGGCAGCACAGCCTCTGGCCAAGTGCTCTGCTGTCAGTGCTGTGTTAGCACCTGCATTTATCTATGATCTAATAAAGATAAATTCAATCATCAGTGGCTCCAGCCTGAGAAACACCATTAAGTTGGTTAGTGTGGTAGTTGTGGCTGTGCGTTTTGCTGGGCAGGGTGAAGGATTCACATGTTCTCCTGTTAACCAAAATGAAGGTGTCCCATTTGAAGTTACACACTGATGGCTTTGAGGGAAGGAAAGAATGACTTCCATTTTTGACAAATCTATAGAGTTATTTAAAAATAAATACAAAGAGAAGAGATAAGCTGCATCCATAAGGGTCAGACCAAAGATCCTTGTTACCTGGTGTCCTGTCCTCAGCCCTGGCAAGAAGTGGTGGCTGAAGGAGGCACAGCTCCTGCAGGGATTTTTCAGGCTTTCGAGCACGACCTGAGCCAGAAGCATCACCCTTCTTTGTGGTAACCTGGCTGTCCATCCTTCAGGCTCAAAGCTCTGCAAATGCACTTCTAGCCTGTAGTATGAGCATGGGCTTTCACTGGCTCTTTTCCTTGGTATTCTCACTTGGAGATCCTTTTTTTCCCTAGCAGAGGACAGGCTCATATGCTGCCTTAAATCCAGATGCACCATTTTAATAATCTTTTGGGTTTAAATAGCTTTCAAAGTCCTTCTCAACCGCTACTGGCCTATAAAAATTATTTTCTTGTGGAAATGACATTTTCCAAGAGAAAGCAGTGAGGTTGTCCTGAGAGTAATCCTTTGAGCAGCATATAAATGGAGTGATTAATCCACTGGATGCATTTCTTCTCTGTAATTATAAGTAATTACTTTAAATTCAAATCTGCAAATGAGAATACCTCTGTGAAGTGTAAGGGAAGATGTAAAAAACATCTGAAGTGGCTATAATGACATGAAATCACCCTTTGTTTCTGAGGACAGAAAGATAAAATAACAGTTTTATAATGAACTTGCAGGTTTGCCTGACACCAAACCTGACTCAGTAATGCTATAAGGGAGATTTTATAATATATACTTTTAAAGATATTTTTATAAGCAAATAAAGTAGAAAACTCATTTTTGTGCTGCCTAAAATTTATGTAGAAGCGTGAATGCTGTAATAGCTGCAAAATAAATCCATTGATTTATAGAAAAATCATTAGCTATGCATCAATTGTACAACAAAGATACAAAATGAAAAATGCCTCTCTCTTATACTTATTTTGGCTTCACTGTTTATTGTCCTTGAACTTAATCTAGGCATTCTTGTGTCTTTTCAGTATTGCTGATTTTTTTTCTTCCCTGAATTCTCTACTGAGTTTTACAAAGTTGCTAATAAGCTTCTCTTAAAAAAAAAAAAAAGAAAAAAAAAAAAAAAAAAAAAAAGAGGTTGCCTTCTTTTCCATTTCTGTCATACCTCATTAAGGTGATTTTATACACATGTATGCTTAATTGAGGCTTTTCATTAAAATGAGCCTTTAATCCAAAGGTGCTGGGCCTTAATTGAAACTCAGAGAAGATTAGTGTCATCTCTTATTTTGTTTTGCACTGTTACTGTACTTTCTACTGCTTCTAAACTAAAATGTTTGCATTAACCCTGGCTGCTACAAGGCCAGAAATAAATTAAAATTCATACTGCAGTCTTCTGGAGAGCAACATGCCTCAGTAATTGCCATTTCTTATTAAGAGCTACCTTTTACTGAGAGCCTCCACTTAAAATGCAGAAGGTTGCTTTAAACACTTGGAGGACATTAACATAATGAGCGTGCTGCCTGTTCTAAAGGTGACTAATAAGTGATGGATGATATCTGTTTTTATCTGTGTGTATTATTTGGAAGTGTAATTGTGTTTTTAAATAGTGCTGAAATCATGGATCTGTCTGGAAGGGATGAATGTTGGAGAATTCTTTTTAGGAAGATTTATGAAAAACTGAAGTTTTAGCTACAGGTTAAAAGCATGGATCTTAGGTACTGCAGTAGTGAGTTTTAAAGCCTTTGTGAAGGAGGAAGGCACGGGTTCAGCAGTTTCTGGTCTTGCAGCACAAAGTGGAGTAGCAGATGAGACAATCTATTTAATTCTTGTAGACCTGCACCTGAGCTGGGTGCTGCTAATTAGCAGAGCCATGTGGTTGGCCATCAATGGGATGAGAAGAACTTTTCTGGAGGAGCTGATAGCTTCAATGGGTTGAATAAATTTGGCAGCAATGCCAGGGCAAAGGTTTGGAGTGGATTTCCTTTTATGGTGACTGCAATAAACGCTGAAACCTGGCCTTTGTACTGTGATGCTTTCTGGAGCATGTTTTGATGCTTTGGAGAAAGTGTTTGGTTGGAGAAATGTTTGAAAAAAAATGTTTGAAAGGAATGCAGCACTTCCATGGAAACTATTTCAAATCGATAATGCTGAAGTGGCAAATTTAAAAGGATATGCTATAAAAATACATACCAACATGTTTAAAGAAAAAAAAACACCTGTGTTGTAAGGAGTTTTTAGTGAGCTTATTGCTGGAAGAGCTGTTGTGTAGTACTGCTATAGCAGTGTTAGGCTTTTGTTGCCTCCCAACCAAAATCTGCAGTGTGAATGTTGAATGGGAAATGACTTTTAATGTCTGTAAAGATATAGAATTTTTCTTTTTTTCCACAGGAAATAAGGACGTTCATGCTGCTGAGAGTGTATATGCTGGTAATACTTCTAAAAATTGAGCATGGTGCTGTCATAAATGATGAGAGCTGAGGTGGAATGTGCTGAGGAGGAATCCCTACTTGAAATAATTCAGCTGGTTGAGGAAGGCAAATTCTGGGAAATGAGCATATGAGAGCCGTGCTTATAACGCAGCAAGGAACACGGTGTCACGCCGCTTTGTAGTTGCTCAGTTAAAAATGTGTTTTCTTTTAGGTTTTTTTTTTTTATTTAAGAGAACTACCTCAGACATCCCTAATTGTAAAAGTACAGGAGCTCCTTTTTTTCTCAAATTGGTCATGTTTTACCTCATTTACTGTTTGTTTGCATACATAACAAACATCCATGTAAGCACACGCACAAATATGTTTGAGTAAGCACATACAGACACTGTGTAGTTTCACTGCTGTTTCCTGTGTTTGTTTTTTCGCATTTTCTGTCAGTTTCTACTAACTTCCAGACATGCATCCAGCTCTGGAGGAAGGCTGTGTAGCTGTAGGTTTTAAGGGTAGTAGAGATGTTATTAGCTCTCATTTAAAGCCCTTTCAAGTAAATGAAAAGGCTGTCATTGGTTTATAGTTGAATTCAGAACCTGTTCTGTTAAGTAAATATTATTTCCTTCTCAGGGAGGAAGAGCTTAATTAAAAGGGAAACTTGTGTATGTACGGTTTGGGAACAAATTAGATTCCAAGCCAGATGTGATTTCACGCATGACCTTTGAGGTTTATTGAACGTGTGTCAGAGTGAAAATTTTTTGCACTGCAATATTGCACATATTGGTAAGGATTTGTAATGTTTTTTATTTATAAAAACCTCTCAAATGTTTTATCAGAATTCACTGAGAAGGTCTTAGATAATATTACTATAAAAAAAGAGCAGCACCAAAGCACCTGTTATGCAGCATTTCTGATGGCTGTCTTTACTGACTGTGTCTGCAGTTAGAATGTGTAACACTGTGAACGTGTGCTTAGCTTCAGATGCATCTGTGAAGTGCCCCTTATGTTCTGATCTGTAGTTTCCTGTTAGCAGATGAATATTTGCTTAACGTTTCCCATTTGGTGGGAAATCAGTTTAATTAGGTAAAAGCTGATTTTTCTACAAATGTGTACTACGTACAAATCTCCAATTCATACAATAGTCAGCTTTTAATGCACTGATAATGTCTCTTCCTCTCTGTTTGCCTTGTAAGAGGTTCTCATTCCTTGAGAATGAAGTAAAGCTCTGGTTCCATCACTGCGGTCTACAGAATTAGCACTGAAAACACAGGATTCTTTTCCTGGGTTGATGAAAGTAATTTCTTGTTTGCTGTGTCAAACAAAGCATGCTATTTGTCACATTGTGGTTTGTGTATCTTTTTAGAAGCTTTCAACTTTGATCTGAGTCAAGGTACACTCAGTAGCACAGATGACAGAAGTCACAAACCAGTGATGTGCATTGTCATTCATACAAACTCTTTATGTCAACAAATACTGAGACTTAGATGTAGAAAACCATATTGCTTTTGAGGGGGCTTGTGCATTCTTGTGAGAAAATGCAGACCTTTGCTTTTCTTGTTTCAGACAAAGGTGTGGAACAATTTATTAGTTAAGGATTCAGTTCAGTGTCTGCAATCAAAAGGTGCCTCTTCTAGACGAGATTCTGGCCCTTGCTTATATTTTCTAGGTAAACAGTTACATTTAAAAGACATTGTAGAGGCGGGCTCAGTAGCACATAAAAGCTGCTTTCTTCAAACTGTCATCACAGAGGTTTTCAGAGAGTGCTTTTAATACTTCCAGCTCTGGTGTTTGTGTTTCTTTCCCCCACCTTTTTTCTCTTTATGTTAAATGCTATTTGAAACAGCACTTTTTTTTTCCTTTTTTTTTTTTTTTGTTTTTAATCCTGTTTTTTAGGGAAGTTAACATAGTGAGCAACAAACCAGTGGGTTAAAAGTCTTTTTCACAGAATTTCTGTTTCAAAAGGGAATGCAAAAAAAGTGTGGAGTTGTAAAACCAAGCAGTTGTTTGAATGTTCTGTGTGATCCTGAAGATTATGGCCCATCATGTTTTGAAGTACAGTTTGATCATCTACTCTGACATTCTAACATGTGCAAGGGATTCTGCAAGGTTAGCAAAGCTTAGAACTTAACACATTTGTCTGATGAAAGTGTACCCTTCAGAAAGCTGTTCAGCCTTCATCTACAATTTCAAAATTTGGTGGGCTGTTGTTTGTTCAGTGGTTAACCATTGTGACTGTTATTCTTTATTGCTCCTTGTTAGACTTTGTCTGGCATCAGCCTGTAGCCATTTGCTCTTCCTCAGCTACGCTGAAGGGCTTTTTATTAACTGGTATTTTCTCTCTGTAAAGGTTCTTTAACACTGTCATCGAGTCAACCCCCAGTTTTTGTTGCCAACCTGATTACACCAGCTTGGTCAAACCACTCTTAAGACATTTGCTGAGGCCTAAAATATTTTCAAGTATTTTTAATTCACTGCACAGTCTAGCTGGATTTGAGTTCTTGTAAAAATGAAGACACTTCAAATCTGTAGTTCTCTAATTTTCATCAACACCTAGTACAAAGGACAAGTATTTCTTACCTTTGCTTAGTGCATAGGCAGCATAAACCTTCTTCTTTTACATAATTTTTTTCTTGTTATATTTTTAAACAAAAACGTCCAGCTCCTGAAGTGATGTTCAGATGTCTAATACTAATAGCAAATACTAATAGAATAATGTCAGGAGCTTAAAAGAAACTCTGGGTAAGGCTTGATGTCTAGCATCAGAATGATTCAGACATAACATCACTTGTGAGACATTGAGAGTAATCAATGAAGTACAGTATTTTGTAACTGTAGAGTTCGTTAGAAAAACAAATTGGGATATGGAAGATCAATTCATATACATTTTTATTTTTTCATGCCAGAAAAGTGAAGAGTGGATAGGAACTTGGGAGACTATGCAGGCTAAATAGTAGTTTGAACCAGGTGAATATAACACTGAAGAATAGAAAGCAAAGGCTACTTTGTTTTTCATCAGGGAAAACCTAAGGATAACGTGCATAAAGGTGGATGATGACATCCCATATCATAATAAACACAATGCATTGCACAGTATAAACACCTTATAAGCTTTGTAACAGTCTAAAATTTGGAATGGAGCTTTTGGTGCTCCATTGTTCAAACTTATTCAACTGATTGTTGAATAAGTTTTTTATGCTTACTTCAAGAGCACATAGCTCAAATACAAGGGTAATTAATCTCATATGAATCCCAGGGAACCCGAAAAATTCTTAGAGTTGTGGTGATAGTGTGCTTAAAGTATTACAGGAAATATGTGAGAAGTCACCGTGACACAAAGGGAGCAAGCTGAAAGGACAAAGAACTCCTGTAGGAACAGTGTCTTCGTTGCTTAGAACTTGAGCAGAGCTGATCATAAGAAGCTACCTTAGTGTTGCTATTTACAAACAACAAAGGCTGCAAAAAGTAGGGATGCGTAGTCAGGGCTTGGGATAACCAATGAATTAAGTGACACTGAAAGTTGGAACACGTGGCATTCATCCTAGGATCTAAAGGAGCTAAAGAGTCCCTAAATGGGTTCCTATTAAAACATAGGTAATTAATCAGGAAGATATGATAGAGGAAAACTGGCTTAAAGTAAAGCTTACTGGGGGAAACTGGTCATAATGATTCAGAAATTAGAATGCGGAACCTTTGTGTGAGGAAACTTTATTGATAAAATCATTAAAGATCAGGAAAAGAACAAAACACACACACACACACAAAACCCAAACAAAAAAGAGTTGTAAAGCACTCAGATTGAGTATAATTCTAAGGACATCTCGCTGTGACTGCTCAACATCACTGTACTGCTACTCCTGGATGCATCTTTTAGAGGTTTTAACAGAGAAGGTTACCAATACAGGTACACATACAGTTTTATCAAAAAGGCATGAATTTCCAAAAAAAAAACCAAACCAAAACAACCCCCCAAAAAAACTAGACTGTTGTTTTAGGCAATATATTGTAACACAGTCATAGAAAAAAGAATTTGATGGCAAACATTATGCAGATAAAGCAAATACAGAGGAGAAACTAGATAAGTGATAGAATGCAATGTATTTCATCAGGAAACCAAGGCAGTCAGTGGAGCGTCTGGAATTGTGAATAGGATTGTTGTGGACACTTGGAAACTGCCAGTGAGTGAAAGTGTATGCACCTCTCATTCTGAAGTAGTACAGCTACTTTTGGAAAACACCACTACTAAACAGATCTTTTTACTTGAGATGTGGTGCAACATACTGCATGTGCTTCCCTTTCTGCACCATGCTGAGCCGTGGACATATACCAACCTGGGTCTACAGTGGCACAGAGCTTTATGTGCTGCACCCTATTGTCAATCTGTATTTGGAGAAAAGACTGGAAGTGATGACTAATGACATCCCAATTTGCTGATGAAAGAAAATAGAGCATTTCATCACTACGTTTCTAAGATAGGAAAAAAAAAAACAAAACCAATGCCAAACACAAGAAAGGTCAAGAGGGAAAATGGAAATGATTAGAGGCATGTGGGAGAGCTCCTTTACAAGTAAATTAACAAGAATGGTCCAGATTTGCAGCTGATGAAAATTGGCATAGTTCCACTAGAATCAATGGCACTGTGCCAGTTTACACTTGCGGAGGTTCAACCCCAATGCCTTTCCAATATGACAGAAAACCAGGGTGATTATAGCACAGACGTACAGTAGAAGCAACCTAATTGCAAAAGCAAAGATGCAAAAGTTGGGAAGTACCATAACTGACACTATATGCCTCTTTAGAGCTATTTTCTTTTTGTGCATTGCTTAGGATCAGTTTTTATGGTCAATGCAAAGTCACTTTCAATTTTTAGCTTAGGTTTTCTCTTCTCACATTCCAGTTTCCTTCAGTCTGGCCCTGTCTCTTGTCTTCTCCCATGGGCTATTCTGTGCTCCTGTGGCATCGGGGAGGTTTTCCTATCTGTTCTGTTTAAATATTACTGAGTGAAAAGGAATGCTTGTACTGGCAAGTGTGCCTGGTGGTCATGCTCATGTTAGTTTTAATGTGGGGAACTCAGTGTTGCCAGTACCTCTCTGAAACATAGGTTTTAGCAAAGGTTGTGAAGTTTTTCTGGAAAACTGTGTTAACAGTTATGTGGTTGGCCCAAGCTGAACTGGTGGCAGATTTGGCCAACCAAAGTTATATCACCCAAATATGCATCCACAAATCAGTCTGCAATGTAAGAACGAAAGCTGTATTTCTTCTGATTTTGGTCTGTGTTCATGCACTGGTAGCCATCCATCTGCTGGCTACAGAGAAGTTCTGAGTAGACTTTAGAATGAGGATACAAGGATGAAGAACCATCAGTTAACTGCTGTGGTTTAATAAACTCAGTGTGGTTTGACTTTCAGAGTTTTGTGAGGATAGAATATGTTAGCAGTAGGCAGAGGCCTCTAACTCTCTGCTAGCTCTAAAAAGAATCCCTTGAGCACATGTAGAAGAATATGCCCAGATTTTATATCTCTTCTACAATTGTGGCACCAGTAATAATCACTGAAAGGCACAATATGTTGAATGCAGATTATTCATTTTTCCACTCAGGAGGCTTTTGCCGAAACTATCCTGAAAATTTTCTTCCTGACACAGGTATCTGGCATGAAAAACAACTGATATTTGCAAGGTTGTAAGCAACTGAAAAGAGTGTAATAAGTGATTTTAAACCACTTAATTATAAAAATAGTTATGGCATAAATAATTTGCGTAGTGAAGACACTCTTGATGCAGCTATTTGCACTTCCTGATACTAGCGGAAATAAAAGATGAATTAATGGGAGGGAAACAGAAATTTAATAGGAGTTAAGTAAGATAGAAGGAAATGTGCATATAGACATACCCACATGGGTGTGAGACAGAGAATCTTCTGTATGGCAAGTTCTGTAGGGCAATCCCCACCTTATGTTATTCTATTTTTATGGGCTGGCTGGATAGTCACTGAATCAATGTGCTCTTCTTGGAGACAAGGAGGTGGCTAGATTCTGGCTGTGCACTTGCTTGGTGTTGCTAATGGCTGTCCTCAGCTTGTTCATACATCCAATCTGATGAGGTATTAGCTAATTTTTGGGGATAGGTGTTAATGAAGAACAATTTTTGTTCAGATAATTGGTATTCAAAATATGTTTTCAGCAGTTGTACCTATGGCAGCTTCAGATAAAACCAGTGTTTTTCCCTTGGCACTATAATTCACAATAATAGATCTCTGTAAAGGATTGTTTCTTCCAAAACAGAAGTCATGTCATATTTTAGAAACTAGTCACTGGGCTGCTGGTGCATTCTGATGCCCTGGTATTTTCATAGATTCATAGATTCATAGATACATTAGGTTGGAGAGGACCTACAAGATCATCTAGTCCAACCATCCTCCTATCACCATCCCTACCCACTAAGCTACTAAACCAAATCCCTTAGCACCTCATCTAAACGCTTCTTGATTTCTAACACTTCTTATTAAAACTGAGTTAAAAGGTGATAAAGCTGCAGCTTCTTCCTCCTTTAAAAATTTCCTAATGGCCTTGATATTTCTAATCACAGTTTCATCACATTAGTGTGGAAGGAGCAATAGAAGATGTATTACATAGGAGACACATAAATACTGCTAATACTGTGGTACTGTTGTAGCTATTGTGCCTCTTTGAGGCTTATGTGTCCGAGAAAAAAATATACATTCTTGTGTAAGAATGTATAATACATTAATCTAATAAAAGTTATTAATTCTCTTGAACCCACACAACATCTTTTCCAAGTAGAACTTCACATTTTTTTAAAGGTTACATACTTCAGTCTTGGAAGAATGAGTTTTAAATCAGACATTTTTGTCAAAATTATGCTAACAAAGATGTTACTCCATATATTTCAAAAAGTAAATCACAGTTTAGGTTCAGCCTTCACACTGTCGATGCTGATGGAAAGGTAGCTGATGAGTTCTTGTTGGATGAGATTTTCCCTAATGTTTAAGTCACCAATAAAACCCTCAGTGAAGCCCTTCAGAGAAAACTTGAGAATCGACTGATGGGAGTCACATGGTTAAATCAGTGCTTGTTATTCATAATTTATTCAATGGTTGATGGAAAAAAAATTGTCCAATTATTTGACAAATACTGCTTGGCAAGATGATTTACAGAGAATAATGCAAGTATTTGTTGAAGAATTTAAAGTGACAAAAAATGCCAAAATTACGGCCTTTATTCTCAATGCAGCGATTAGGGCTGATTGAATGATATTCAGACAGTTTGACTAATTTTGAATAGTCCTTACAGAGGCAATATTCCCATTGACTTCAGCTGGAATTTTGCCAGAGTAAGGGCTACAGGATGGGGCCTTTGAGTGTAAATGTCTTGAAAGGGTCCCTTTATTAAGCAGCAGCTTAAATCCTGAACTGCAGAGAAAACCCATTTTCACTTTTCTCTGCTACTTTGCCTGTTCTGTGGAGTTGCTCTGTATGAATGTTAATCCCATCCCCTCTTTATCAGCAGAGGGTGCTATGGGAGTTTTGTGCTCTCCAGTAGCCTTTTGTTTATGCACAGTTCAATCTAATGTAAGTAGAACTGACCATTTCAATGGGAGTCAAGTGTGTATTTAAATGGTGTGTGGGAGAGCCATAATTTAATGGCAAACCATTTCCTTAATTGATTCAGATTAAAGAAGGGAGACATTTTAAAGTGGATAGTTTCAGATTCCTGGCCTCTACCCCCATACTCTCCTAAATGGGTCACTGAACATAGTCTTATACTCTCATGTGATAAACGATATAGCATTTTCATGTATTTTTGAAAGGCAGGTTCAATCTTCCAAGTTACCAGAAATGCATAATGAACTAATATTTTTGAATATAAAGTTCAGTGCAGTAACTTAAGTTCCTGGCATTTTATGATAGTATGAATTTACTACAAAAAGCTGTCTACAGATTCCTGACATGGAAATAATCTGTAGTGGAAAAATGGTTTTCAGGAAGCCACTGTGTCTTTCTACGTAACAGGAGTGTGAAAGTTGCAAAGTCAAGTGTAGGGAAAACTGAAAATATTTAGGCATTCTTAATTTTGGTAATTTTTCCTATTGTTCATCCTGCATCCTGACAGGGATATTAAATTACATGATTGCATAGCTACTTTTTTTCCTCGAGGTCCATGCCATTAACATATACGATAGACACCACTGAGTAGGAACTTTCTTAAATATTTCTTTTTTATCTGAATTGCTCAGTGTATGCCACTGAGTTATTTGCTGCACACCGTCCCATACAGAAATTCATGATTTTTGACTTCCTCAGGTACCTTTCTGTATCAGTAGAATAAGAAGATGGTTTATTAACACTTTGATTAATCACCGTTTGAAGGTTTTTTTGCTGTTTAACAGAACAGAACAGAAAAAGAATGACAAAACATAGGGCACAAGTTATCACTTATTTTCTCAAGTCAGTGTAAGATTCCTTAAACGTGACACATTTCAGAATACTTTGCACTTCTTCTAGTCAAAAGCAGCCTGGTCTAGGGAGCCTGCTTTGGCAGGGGGGTTGGACTAGATGATCTCTGGAGGTCCCTTCCAACCCCTATGGTTCTGTGATTCTATGAAAAGTCTGTAGATGATTCATGCTGCGGTTCTGAATTCTCCGCTGTTTCATGAATCAGATTCTGTGATCTCAGAAAATCAGAATTTTCAGAAAATAAAGTCCAAACAATCAGAGTTCAGCAGTGAAAAGTTCTATGGCACTTTAGTCAGCAGCATACAGGCTGCAGCCAACACTGAACGGACTCCAGAACTTGAGGATGACATTTATGCTTGTTAACCTCGAGACTTATGTTCTTTCCTTCCTTCACACACTGCCTGTCTTCAACTTCTGCTGTAAATGAGAGCATCTTGCAGATGACAGACACATTTCCTGCATAGCCCTGGTGAGTTTTTTGTCCACTCAGTACACTGAATGAAATGGTTTTATGTGGGTATACATCTAATAGTTAATTCTATCGAGCTGCTGAACTTAAGTTACATAGGGGCTCACTGCAGTCTTGGTTGGACTAAATGATCTCCAGAAGTCTCTGTGATTCTGTTCCTCATTCCACTGTGTGTAACTTGCAATATTCTTTCCTAACCATGACCAAGGAGAGGAAGGGTAGCAGACAGAGGCAATAAAAAGTGCAGGAGAGAGAAAATTTACTACTTTCCTTTCTAGGCTGTGGCTCTGGTGACCGCAGGCAGGCAGAAAGGTTTGCAAAGTTCTGCAGCTCATGCCCAGCAGGTTTGAATACGTGGAGCATGCTCCTGGTTACCTGCTACACAGTTAAAATTTCCTTTCAGCATGTGTGAGCCAATTCACAGAAGCTCATACACAAACAAACAGAAAAACCCGTAAGTGGAATGGAGGAAGTAATGCATTCGTCCTGTCACCCCTGGAAAAGAGCAGAACTATTTGTGTTCAAACTCTTCTGAAAAGTTCAGACTCGCTCAGAGATATTTTCAAAAATTTCACTGCAAACTTTACAGTTTGAGGATGCTGTGAAGTCCCAGAAGGAGGGTCTTCTGATGGGAGCTCTGAGACAGGCCCTGCCTAAGTGCACTGTCCTCTGCAAACCATATGTTCTCTATTGTGAACTGTAAGCTTCTGGTCGTGAGAGTGTTTCATATGGTAATTTGTAAAGCCTTCTAAACCTCTTGGGTGTATGTATTTTAATGTACCCGAGTCCTTGTTAGTTCTACTTCACACACAAATATGGATTCTTCTGACATAATCAAAAAACTGAAATGCGTAAGTGACTTCTGCGTTGTTGGAGACTGCTGGTAGAACAGGTGTAAGCTGATGAGTTCACCCCAAAACACTGAAATATCGTAAAATATTGGCTTTCTAAATTGAAGGCTATTCATCTTTCGTTTGGTGCTGACTGTAACTTATCAGTGTTCTTCACTTCCAACTGCATTTGGCAAGAAACTTTGCTGCTGTGTTTTTTTCACTCACATTCCTAGTAGAAGGTTCTCATAGGTTAAATTAATGCCATTCCAGTTTACTGATCTCTAGAAGGCTGTCATCCTTTCTAGCTACCAAATAATGATGTCACTGTTATGGTATTACTGTGACATGGCTTTTAAGTACAGAAACGAGGAACTTCTGTAGGTAGGAAGGTGTTCAGAAGAAGTGATGTAACACCCTTAAACCTAATGCGCGAGGAGGAGGTTTGACTCGTTGTTTATATTCAGTGGATTGAAAGGGATTTGAGTGCTGATTTCTACTAGAGGAAAATAGGCACCTTACCTCAGATTTCCTAACAAATCTTTTACCTTAGTAGATTGTTTACGCTGAGGGGACCAGTGAATCTCAGGCAGTAACCAAGCTTATAATCATTTGAGTTGAAAACAAAGCTGTTCATACCGTGTCTGCATGTTTACTGTGGAAGAGAGAGAGACCAGATTTGGTTATGATAAGCCTCTTCCTTTCTTAGGAGCTAACCTCCCTATCACCCTCCCTCCGCCCAACCTTTAACTTCGCTTCAAATTGACATTTGAATTCTACCTGAAAAAATGGTTGAGAATGTGCTTAACTTCCAGCCTGTAGCCGGGCTTTTCATTTAATGCATACCTAAAAATCATAGTTTAAGCAAGATTTACTGCTAGATTTGACCCTGTGGCATCATGACATCTGAAGTGAGTAAGTCAGGGTGATCAATATCTAGCATATATCACTTGCATATGCTAGGAGTTCAGATGGTGGGCTGTGATAGTTTGTTCAATGATACATCTCTAGAGATAACCCAACTGAAGCTTATATAGGCATTCCAAATAATTTTATCATTCAAATATTACCAAAGTTTTTGTTTCTAAATTTTCTGAACCAAATTTCAGCATCCCAGGCCTCTTTTGAATTCATTCTAAGAGTGAATGTTATCTATAGCTATATATTTTAATTGAGAAGGCCTAGAAAGCTGTGGGCCACTTGGCACGTAAGGAATTGTTTTCTCCACATGTGAAGGCAATGTTACCTCATCATTTGCTTTTGTATACCATAATCATTTTGTAGACCAATTTTCCTTACTATCAGTCAGAATGTTAGGTAAATATGGAGATTTTTCATTGGATATCAGTGTTAGGATGTGCTTTTACTTCTCTTTCAGAGTTTCTGAGCACTGAAGCACAAGTAGTCTGGAAAGAATAAACTGATACATATAGTTTCTACATGCAAAGCTCTGTGGTATACAAACATTTAATACATGTTTACTGTTGTAAAAATCATTCTTCTGCATGCTTCTACAAAAATGTCAACAATTTTCCGATATGCTTTCCTTGTTTGTTCAGATCACTTGCAAAATTATTGGTATCAAAGTTAATACTGATCCTTGTTTTTCTTTATTTTAATATCTGCCATGCTTTTCTGCCATGGAGTGTGAACTTATTCTATGTTGTATCCAGTGTGAGCAGAAGCTATCCTCATACTGATCCTTGTGGTGACCTGCTAATCTCTTCCCTTTGCCCTACTCTTATCCATTCACACGGGCCCTCTTTAATATCCTCTCTTTCCAATAAACAGCTCCTTCCCTGTGCCCGGATGTTAAGCTTTCAGATTAGGACATCAAAGACCTTCTTAAATCTCAGACAAATTGTATCTAGATCTGTTTGATATCAAACTTTATCAGATCCACATTGGCTATATTTTTAGGTGTTTTTTTCCATTCTGTGTCTCAATATTTCTGATATAATCCCACTTCTTTCTTTTTCAGTCCTCCAGTAAATAGGACCCCCCACATTCATGAATTTCATATATATATTTTTTTTGCATATTCTTGAGTTTAAATCATTTGAGCATTCTTACTAAGAAGGATGGGAAAAGAAGGTCCTACAGAAGGAAAAACTTATATGGAAGAGGGAACTAGAAGAAAAGGGGGAGCAAAAAATCTTGTTCTTGATATCCCACACACAAACAGCTTATAATTATGAATCACAGATCCACGTGGAAGGAATCTATTTGCTCCTTCATTACATCAGAGATGGAATGTATATCCTCTTGTCTGGGTACTGTACAATGTATAAAGTATACCTGTATAAAGTGTTTATTAGGTATCAGTGTTTAATAGAATGGATTTTGACTTAAAAACCAAACTGGCCTTTTTTTTTTGTTCACGATGTGAAAAATATTTTGTTCACGATGACCCAAAATCATCACAGGGTCAGATTTTCCCAGTCTGAGTCAGCTGGATAACACAAACAAATCAAAAGGCCTGGATGTTCAGGGGGCAGAGCACTTACAACATTACTTATTAGGAATTCAAAAGTGCATACACACTTTCTGCTAAATCTAAGATTCTGCACAGAAACATAAAAACAGCCACTAAAACAAGCTGGAAAAAATTATGTAAGGTTTTTTTTTCATATGGTTCAGTATGTTTACTGATTGTCTCGCTTGATTCTATCAGCAGGAACCAGACAAAAGAAGACCTCTTGCATATACATGCTAGACTTTCTAGTATGATTCTCTCTTATTTCCCAATAAAGCCTCTTAAGGAACCGTGACTTAAAATTCCACATCCCATTTACTTTTCCTATTTCTTGATGCCAAAAGCAGACTGAAAACTACCAAATTGTACTCCTGTTTCTACGAACAGCATAGGAAATTCCAGTTTCTCCTGCTTATGGCAGCTTAGACTTTGTGTAAAGGCCACCTGAGGTCATTATGTATTACATTATCTCCCAACGCCTTTATCCTGGGAATTCCAGGAAGTCATTTATCTCATGATACAATAGCCTTTGGTCAACAGTTTGTACTCTTTGTACAGAAAGTAGATAATGGCCACTACTAACAATATTGTCATGGGAGTATGGGTTGTAAATCCCTCCCAGGAAACCGGGCAAATACTTAGGTATCTAGCATCAGTATTTGAGCTGAATTCATTGCAGGTAGCTTTTGTATGTCTCTGTGTGTGTGGCAGTGACAGTGGGATAGACACTGTGCCAATGCACATAAAGTTTGAGTAGACGTTTACTTGCATAAACTTCACTCATTTAACCATTGCCCACATTTCTCTAATGTGGAAAAATGTGATGGAGGGAATTGTCCACAATACAAGAATAATTTCATTACTACTCTTGACTGCTAATCAAGGACAGGTGACATTTTGTCACTATGAATAATATTTCGTAATGCTGATGTTATCAGGTTGCTGTTTAATTCTTCATCTGTCGCTTCTGACCTTATCCTAGTGCTGGCTAAACAAATACACACCCTTCCTTGCAAGCATTTATAGAACAGGCAAGGAATGGTCTTCCATTTCATTTATTCTGACTGTAATGGTCCAGTATCCATCTATGTTCTTTAAAGAACTTGTTGATGTCATAATTCTGTCATCCACTTAAGTGAAAGAACGTAGCTAAGATCTGAAGTTCAGAAGCATGCAATGTTTTGGTGTTCAATTTTCTTTGTTCAACTGTGTTTTAAAACAGAAGAAAACAAAGCAAATCAGCTTCTTTTACCATTTTATGTAGTGCTTGGAGAACCTGTAAGAATGGCTTTCTTGGAGATTGATGTCTGCTGCTTAGTCTCAGCTGAATGAGTAATGTGGGCAAAGGGAGGGGAAACAAACACGATGTGTTACCCTACTGTCCCTCCCCTCTTTCTCCAAAACTGTTATTCAAAACCAGCAGGCCTGGAGACACTGTATGGATCTGGATATCGAGACCCATGATTCACACAGCCTAATCTCTACTCAGCTGGGGCTTTCTGTTTGAAAATCCTTGAAGGCCTAAGGGCAACAAGCAGCAAGTGTATTGGGATTTCTTCTGGGTTTGGGCTATAAAAATCTGGACCATGAGATTTTAGGAGCCAAAAATATGACCACCAGTATGTTTCCTGGATATATTGCTGTGAAATGGGAGGGGAATTGAGCTGTTGGTTGTTATATACTTCAGATATAATAAATAAATAATTTAATAATAGTAAGATAATAAATAATAGTAAGATAGAACCACCACCTTGGAGCATCTTATGACTTAGTTTAAATCTAAATGGCCAGCTTAAAGGTGATGAGATCTATGTCTCTGCACATACTTAGGGACCTCAGAGTTGCCTTATTACACAGTCTATTCTTTCTCAGGTCTTTCCTCCTATATATCTGCCATAGTGAAATTAATGAAAACAAAAACAAATTTACTTGTACACACAGCTCTAAGATTCCAAGATGAGAAAATGCTTTGTTGTGTTTTCACTGAGGAGATGGAAAAGAATTCAGTGATCATTTTATTTTTCAAATTGAAGCCCCATTTTAATTCTTCACAATATGAATGAACTAAGGAACAGAAATATATTTTTATGTCTTTGCAACTTGTCCAATACTTTGAACTGCCTTCAGTTTGGGTAATCCAACTCTTATTGACATGATGTTACACAATGCTACATTTTGTTGGCAGCTCTAAAACTTTTCTCTTCTGGGAAGAAATTTTCTCTGCCATATTCTCACAAGAAGTATGTTTTAATATCATCTTCCTGCTTCTTTTTTCTTCTGTTCAAAGAAAAGATCAACTCTCCTTACAATTGGCCAGGAAGCATTTGTAAGAGGTTAAGTGATACTACAAATATTCCTTAATTGAGTTTAGATGCATTCCAAACATTTTTACATCAGCATCAAAGAAAACATCTTTCCAAAGATAAGAAGCTTCTTCTCATATTTCAAAAAATCATCACGTATTTTCATCAAGCTTTCAGGAATGAAAGCTACTGGACCTCAGTGTTGTCATAATAAAAAAGAAAGGTGCACACAGAAGTACTGTGATCCAAAGGTGACAAGTGCTGAACAAATAGCGCGTGAAGACTTCTTCCTACCTGACAGCATCTGTCTCCATCAGTTATTGCTCTTGTACTGGTTCAGATATGTTTGATCAACTTTCAAATGATTATCTTGGCAGGAGCAGGTGAAAGCAGTCATGATACTTTGATATAAAGTACAAGGCAGTCTGAAGGAACCTTTCATTAGCAGCTGATACTCAGTTGACAGTAAGATTTGTATGAGAGAGTAGAGATGAAAACAGCTTTCCTTCCTTTATGAGTGTGGTTTGGTCATTGTGTGAGTGCAGTGAATTTCTACTGACTGACTTGTGTATTGACACATCTGGTATTAAGATTTCTCACTGCTAGAGGTGAGCATAGAAGAAAAGCCTTCTGTTCTTTTCTTCACCCTTAACTAGCGTCTAATACTTTCAATTAACTTGGGTTTAAATTTTAAAGGCAGCTTTGAAACACACGTGCTCCTGACAAAACCAATACAAGTACGTGAAATTCTGAAGCACCTCAGTTTCAAGCAGCTCAAACTAAAAACCAAACTAAATGTTCCCAATAAAAAGTTGATTATATTAGTAGTAACCATGTTATCTAACTAACTAACTAACTATATATATATATATTCCTTTATAAATAATTTTGGCAAATTTTGGTAAATTTGGCAGATTGATTGATTCCAATTTCTATGAATTTGAATTTTCATAACTATTCTGCAAATCTTTCAAAGCCATTAATTTCTTTCTTTCTTTCTTTCTTTCTTTCTTTCTTTTTTTTTTTTTTTTTGTCATCTTCTGGGTTATTTTCCTGCTGTATCCTTGTTCACTGTATATTTTGGTGCTGTTTACCTAGTATCTGTGCTGGTGATTTTGCTAGATAATGTAAGAGTTGTTTATGCACATCCCAGGGTGTTCATGTGAAGTATAAGTCTTAGAAACATTCTCTGTTCATGCAAATGAAGATGAGTTCAGGTGAGTAAGTGTGAATGGCAATTACAGAGATTAGAGACTTAATTAGTCTGAATGGTTTTTGAAATATGAATACTTCATCTTTCCATTTTTAACTTGAATAATTTAATTTTATGAGATTAAAATTCTTGTCAGCACTGAAGTTGATGAGGTCATGCCAGCAAGTTCAGTAGGGTTATATTTTCACTATGTGTTTCATTTAAAATCTCTTGAAACCTGCTGCTTGTTTGTTCATTTTCATTCAAAGCCAAAGGCTCCATAACACATGTGAGTATCAGGCCAGTGGTGTACTTTCACATCCTTAATATCCTCTTTTTGGCATTCTCCTGTCTCTTTGAGTGTTGTTATAATTTCACACCCCTTCCATTTCTTCTGCGTCTTTAAATTGCATCCATCCCTTCATCTGATCCTTTATAATATTATTTGACCCTAAAATTTTAGTTGTGTAACTTAGCTTAATCAGTTGGTGTGGCTTAGCTGACTGCTGACAGTTTTTTCTCAGTATGTTTTGTGAAGCATAAAATCACATTTCTTTCTATTTAATCAAATATTCATATTTGTTCACTCTTATAACCCCTTAAAATACTCTCCTCCATTAGGGATAAAGGTTTTTTTATTTTATTTTTTATTTTTAGTAAATAAATGCTTTTTCTTTTATATCTGTAATTTTTGCACATCCTGCATTCAGTATCTTCAGTGAGACAAATACTTCAGTTGTTATGAACTGTCAAGAGTGAGTGCATCATGGGGTATGAATATTGCTTGGAGAAATTGAGCTATGAAAGAGGAATGTTACAGAACACATAATCTGAATTTACCGTGCCATGTTTACAGATGTGTATCAGACTTGTTTTATCTCCTCACTTGAATGAGAGATAACTAGACATAAAGATAATTTCTGTACATACAGTTAGATTCTTCTGTCCCTATATAGCTTTTTAATGCTAAAAACAGTAACTCTCAAAAATAATTTACATTTTTAGCAGTGACTTCTCAGTTGTTTCTGCAACTGAACAAGAGCTATTGAGTATCCATGTTTGATTATTTTTAACATTGAAAAATGATTCCATACTCTATTTTGGATGCTTTGGCACAATAATCTTCAATAAGGATATGAAAGTAGAGTTCTTGTCCTGTATCAAAAGGTAGCTACAGCAAGCAGAAGAAACCGAAATTCTTAGTAATTGCCTCCTACCAGCAGCATCCTCAACAAAGTATTCTTTTAGAGACAAAATCACTAGGGGCTAGAAGGCCTCAGCACTTTTGCTGCTCAGGTTTATAGTGAATGTCTGATTAAGAGCCCTGATAACTCCAAAGTTTATTATCTTTGTTGTCCATTTTTATGGCCTTTGTTCACTTGCAAATCATGCTCCGTTGTCCTGACAAACTCATTAAGCAAAAAGGAGTGTATAAAGAAAAGCCTTCAGTCATTTAGTTTTGTATTTCCTGCAGTAAAGAGGCTGCATTGTTGAGTTCCTGCTGTTTTTTTTTGTATTACACTGCTTGTTTGTAGTGTAATGCTCAGGTCAGCTGCTGTAAATCAAACATACAGAACTTTGTATGACTCTTTATGCAATGGGAGTAAATAAATGATTAATCTTTCCCTAATCCTTATCAATATTCCCCTGATTCAAATCTAGTTTCCAGTTGCACTGACAACCATCTTGAAAACAATGAAAGGGATCTTAAAAATAGGAAAAAAAAAAAAGCTGCACAGTAAATAGTTTCCTCCCTATTCCCCACTGGTAATCAGTGATACCTTAGTCATTCCCAAAGCAGAAGATTTGAAGTACACCTTCAGGAGTTTTGTATGAAACTAAAGCACTGCGGAGTAATGGCAAGGCATGGCAGTGATAGCATAGACATGGAAGATTTCTGCAGCAGAAAGTTTGCCATAAAAAGCTGTTTTCTTTCACTTGCCTTTACTTCAATAGGATATCCTTTTGCCTGCTCAGCTGAAGTGATCATTGCTGATTAAAAAGGAATAAAACATATACCTTCTCTTTCTCAGAGTTACATCCAGCATTGCCCTCCAGAAGGCAGAAGCTACATCTCAAACATATGCAGTTGCTGCCATGCCCTAGGAATTGATACATGCTGTAGGACTGAAAGTTTAGCTGGATTTCTTCCTTTATTTTACCATGTCTCTTTTCACATTTAATGTTGACTGCAAGGAATTTTCTTTTATTTTTATGTTAAAAACTGTAACTCTCATGGATAACTTCCTCTGAGAAAGAACACCTGAGACTTCTTACAGTTTCTGTACTTAGAAGTGTAAAAGGTAAAGAAAGATCAGGCAGAAAATTTAAATGACACAACTTGCATAGTCTAAAATTGTTAATCTCGTCAGAAAAGCTAATTAAAAGCCTCTGTCTTCACTAAGTGGCTATTCATACTCTGTTTTATTCTAGAAATGCCATGGGTATGGGGATTAGTGAGTGACTTCGTTATCAGATATCTGCCATCAAATAACTGACCAAGATGTCCAAACTTCAGCGAAGCACTGTTTATATTTTCCCAGCTGGAGCAGACATTCCTCGGCTCTCAGAAAGCAGGGAGAGAAGTAAACCACACTTCCCAATCCCATTTACTTTCTCCTTTCCCACAGGAGAGAATCACTTTGTTGAGAGAAAAGGTGGTTAGAAGTTAATTGCAATTTAATTACTCCGCATGTGTATGTTTGCAGCTGAAGGAAATGACAGCCTCTCAGTTACTATCTTCAAGCTTAAGAAACGGTCCAGTGAGCTTTCAAAAGAAGTCTGTAAAATTAGAGTGCACTGTTTACACATGCAGCCAAGTAGTCTTGCCCTACAAATATGATGGGATGATGTTTTCTGGGGAATGGTGTTGTTCCTCTCTTTAAAACTAAGATATCTGAGGCCAAGCTGGATATCTTCATCAATTGATCAGCAAAACAGATGGAAATATTACTAGTTTTTTAAACCATTTCTATGGTGGTGATGTGTAGGATATGATCTCCTTTCTTCCAGGTGCCATTGTGATACAAAATAAATTAGCAGATCCTCACCAAAAGAAGCTGAATTCTTAAATATTGTCTTTAAGAGGCAAATTTTCAGCCACACCTCTAAAAATCTGATCTACTTTATAGTGATAGCCTGCTTTGAAAATAGTATAGCAATTAGGTTGATAAAAACTGCCTTTTAGCTATTTTTTATTGTGCTGTTAACTTGAAAATACTGTTGCTGTAATATGATATTTATTATTAAAATTATTTGGCTTGATTTCATAGGGTTGGATATAACTGAAGTTTACAGAAGCTTCTGTAATAGAGTTTAAATATTAATCTGAATTCAAAAACAGGTGTGTTAGTATAAGACTGTGGTTTACTAAATGTATCTGTATCAAGGTGGTGTGAAGAAGTGTGTTAAAGCATAATGCTGGAACCAGCATTTTCTGAGGAAGAATGTTATGCAGGAGTTACAGCACAGAATTGAGAATGTGTTTTTTTTGTTTTTTGGTTATTGTTTACTTTGTAAGATGTTTTAAATTCTTGTGTGAAAAGGCCTATCTAAATGCTAAGTATTGTCTCATTCCCATTTCATCCACCAGCTCCTTGTTTGACCTAGGACTAATAATCACTTAGCTTTTGTATGGCTGAGTTTACTCATTAATTTGTTCACTATGAGCATTTTGTCAGAGGTGTCTCTAAGTTCCATTTCTCTTTGAATCTGCTGATAAAAAGCTTTATTTTAGTAACTCTCAAGTTTCTGAAACAACAATGGCGTTGTAGCTCAAACAGAAGACCATTTTTATAGCTCCTTGTATAAAAAAAGACTAGGCCTTGCACGTATTTTACAGATGTATTTTCTGCTTCATATATAGAGATGGGGAAGTAATGAAATCTGCAGCTAGAATTTATGAAATGTAAGAGGAACTGATTGTGATACAACCAGTTCAAGTGAAAACAGTGCGCTCAAGACTCCAAAGCCTGCGGACTACATATTTTAATCTGTAAAACTGACAAAATGTAATCTTGGATGCACCTGAAGAATAATTTGTCCCTACCTGGAGAGAAGTGTCAGGGCAGGTGGCAAGAGTAACATTTTGTATTTACAGTGCCTTGCTGCTGGGATAGTTCTTTGTGGTGCATTTTACAGACGAGGAAATGGAAATACAGTGCAACGCTGCAAAGTATTTCGACAACAACGGACATCTTTATTATGAACGATGATAAATTAGAATTAAACATTTGCTGACTTTATGCTGGCCTGTGGAAGAATTGTTTCTATAAGATCATACAGCAAGCAGTTAGAATTAAAGTTATTGGGATCTGCAGACTCTCCCTGCTCTGCTCTCTTCGCATATATTTTCCTGGTAATAACAGCAGAGATGAGAAAGTGCATCATTATAAAAGAATAACCTACCCAGAAGGTGGATTGTGTTTTTCTCTTCTGGAATATGATCTTTTCCATCTTTACTAATACTATGCATGTGAGAGACACTGATGGTCATGGAAGAGACTGTATTATAAGAAAAAATGCAGGTAAAAAAATGCATAATTATAGTATGTATAATGCACAACTTAAAGCTGAAAAAGAATGTATTTATTATGCTCTGCTATATGCTTAGTAATGATAATTAGCACTTTGTGACTGCAGTTATATGAAATAAACACGTGCATTTGCTGTATAATTCCTGCCAGCCAATTATTTTGTTACAAAAAAAGTATATACATTTCAACAGACCCTTAGTAATGTTTTTGTTTTTGTAAAGAAGCTGTAAACTGTTCAGCGCGGTGTGTTTGCACAGCTAGGCAATATTACTAATATCAAGTTGCCTTAGAGTCGGGCTTTGGAAGGGACCAAATGGTTTCTGGAGGTGGTGGCATTTTTTTTTTTTTTAGACAGGATTAAAGAATGTAAAGGGCTATTTGTACTAAACAGATTAAGCTGCTAGTAAACATGTCCCCTTTAAATTAAGTGGTGGTGAAGACAAAGGAAGTGCTTTGTTGTTGTCAGCTGGATTTGTCTTAAGTCAAATGGGCAAACAAGTTAAACATCAGTCCTCTAAATCCCTAATGGCTGTGCAGATTAAATCTGAAAAGGTCTGTAAAATGAGTCAAAAATTAAATTGCTTTACTTGTTTTGCGTTTACTTTGGTTAAAGCATTTTTCTTCTTTTCTTTTTTTTCCTCTGATCCAGCTTTACAGAACTTTGTTTTCAACCTGCATTAGCATACAAATATTAGACAAGAATTTCACTTCTCTGCAGTCTTGTCACTTGTGATGAATACATCCTTGCTCGGTAAGTACTGGTGACGCATAGTTGTGGCAGCTTCTGCCTCTCAACAGAAGGATAATTAATCTTGCTATCAGCACTCTTGAACAGAGGTTCAAAGTTTTATTCCATAGAACTGCTTTGCGTGGGGTGGGATTCCTTCATCTGAAATAGCTGCCTATGAATTGTGGCCTTCCTGTGATTAGCTGTTCTTTAATGCTGAGAGTGTTGATCTTTGTGGGAACAGAAAAACGTACAGACCTTGTGTTTTTCTGGTCAGGCACTAAAAAACTGGTGGGTGCACCATACACGTTAGAATCACAGAGTCCAGCTGTCAACCGTCACCACCATGCCCACTCACACAGTGCTAGAAACAGAGGATACCAAGAGCTCACATAGCCTTGTATCAGTGTGGAATGAATTCAAGGTATTGTGCTGTGAGTTCACCTTCCATCCTACAATGGGAATTCGTATGGTTTGGTTTCTGCCAGGAATAGATCCCGGGTGAACGTATCACTTGCTGAGTGTGAAAACTCCGTGGCTGCCAGATTCAGAAGTATTGGAAAAGGGACAAAACTAAAATTGCGTGTTCACAACTTTTTCCTCCCATGAATTTCAGCATTCTCACAGCTTTGAAATGATGAAAATTAACCGAGTATTGCTCCAATTGGATTTCCATTCTGTTTATTAATGATGAAGAAAAATAACTTCAAGCATATTAAAGGGGTGTTGATTCGAAGGTCACAGAGATGTTAGCTGTGGTGTCCTGGCTAAATTCCAATTGGCTAATTACAATCTGCCTTCCTAAAACTCCCTTGTACTTTCATTATTTAGTTTGCTACCTCTTTGTTTTTTTTATTTATCTTAAAACTCTTAGTAGCACTGCTTTATTTCTGTTGAAGAACTTTCACTGTTGAACGTGTTGGTTCATCAGGGTGCCAATGACGAAGCCAACTTTCTGCCTCTTTGAACAGAGCATCAGTAGTACAAGTAAAGAATTTTAAGGGCCAATACATCTACCTGCAGTAAAAAAACAACTATTTCATAACATCATGTTGCAATATGTGATTGTGACTGTTATGTGCTGTACTAGAATGTGATGGCATGGATATGGAAAGGTGTGTCTCCCTGCTCCTTTCTTCCAGTTATCTATATTATTTAATATAATTTCATTTTTTTCCCAAGCTATTTCCTTTTTGAAATTCATGCTACTTATTCCTGTTTGCCTGGTGCTTTCTACCCTTCTGATGGGTATTCTTATTCTTCCAAAATCTGTTGAACGAAGTGGGTTGGAAGAACAGTTACATGAGTGATACAAGCTCCTTGTCTCAAATCTGTGCCTTTTTTCAAAGGCTACCTATTGTCCCAGGATCATGCTATGAAAAACATAGGAATATATTCTATTTGGTGGTGCAGGATAATATTGCCCTCTGGTGCAGCCAGAACTATGGTCAGGCTTCTCAGAATGATGGGTTATGTAATTGGTTATAACTCAGGCAATCATGTTGCAGCTTGCCAACAGCTTTGTGTTTTGCATCTGAAATAGTTTTCGCTTCTAAAATGGGGCTCACATCAATACTGTTGCCTAGTAGTAACAGTTGAGTGAAAATAACATGAAACTACCATAATGTTTGCATTTTGAGTTATATTTAGAAAGAACTATTTTTTTGTGCTGTTGCTAGAACCAACATCATGTCAGTACAGTTATGAAAGGACTGATCAATCCTAGCTAAGAACTTGGTTAAAGGCTGAAGTGAGACTTGTTTGTGGTCAGTACTGACTTTAATGTTACTCTGTAGTCCTGATCTTCGCTTACTGAAGGTCCACCGTGAGGACTGATGGTGAAGTAGTGAGGCAGCTATATGGAAATGCATTCAAATGCAGTTGAAATAATTTGCTCCAGAGATTAAGTCTAAGCTCTTAGTTGGAAAAGGGAAGGAAAATGATTTATCAATTATTCAAGATGTTTTCTTTGTATAAAACATTGAGGTTTTCTGTAAGTTTACGTATCTCAATGTACTGTTTTTGTTAAACTATTAAATGTAATTAGAAACCAAAGGTAAATGACGTCTCAGTGAGTCAAGAAAGCCACAGAGACACAAAGTAGTGTCTGTAGTGTCTGAGCACTGTCAGCTCCCACTGATGCTCATCTAAGGATGATTAGCTCTTTGCTCTCACTTCAGATTGATTCCAACAAATGATCATTTACCTTTTGCTAAGTGTGAGGCAGCATTTGCTTGACAAACTGCAAAGTGCAAGCTTAGAGAGAAGCAGGTAAAGATTCACTACAAAGGGGCTGTCAAAATACTTCTAAAATACGCTGTCATAATCTTTAACATTGTATTAATAAGCCTATTAATATCCAAGAGTTTTTTTTTCTATTTTTTTGTCTTGAGGTTCTGTTAAGAACATCAGTGTTTAAAATGCTATCCACACAGGCTTAATGCCAGGGAAAGCAATCCCATTAAATTGGACCTCATAAATATTTCATGAGGTCCAATTTAAAATTAATCTTGGCGTGTAGCCAAACCAGGCAGTATATTTGCTACTGTATTAAAAAGAAGCAGAAGAAGCAGCAGATGAGGTATTTTTTCACAGTAGTAATCTGACTGGATTTTTGCACAATACTGACAATATTTTTAATAATACAGCTGTTAGTTTTGGCAGGAAGGAATGTATGTCTTTCATCACCTGTTTATGCAAGAATCATACTGCAACTAGCATATTTTAAATGGCATCATTCTAGATGATTTTTTTCAGTGAGAAATCCCTGTTTTCTGTTGTTTTTTTTTTTTTCTTCATCTTGAAAATGGACAGATCTGTAACTGAACTGTGAGAATGTAAGTTACTTTGGGAAAGGGCTATGAGGCTTTCAATTTTCAAAGGGGGTTTAGGCAGGTAAGAGGTTTTCAACATAATTTAAGTCTGTAGTACCTTTGTCAACTGGGAACTAAAGTTTAAGTTTTTAAGTCACTTTGACAGGATTGTGAAATTTACTTCTGGTCACAGAGCTGATGGGCAAAATGGTAGAGTTGTGATTCGATAGCAATTGAAACTAAGCAAAAATACATCCCTAGGTATGATCAAAATCTGATCAAAAAGCTTTTGTACATGTTTCAGAGACAATGTGTCCTGATTTAATGCCTCTTTGAGTCAATTAGGGTTTTAATTGGTGGATACAGAATGAGAAGGCATAAGCATAGAAAAGGCAACTCATTTACTTTGCTCATTTAGGAGATCAGATGGTTCTGGGGAACTGCCTGATGGGAGAAGTATTTAGACTGCAAAAAAATCATTGAAATACAGAAAAAGTCTCCTACTCTTGGCAATAAGCATCAAATGAGGTCTCTAAATAATTGCTCACTTTTGGACAAGAATATTGGAAGATTCTCTTTTTTGTCTTTCATATATTGCTTGTTCTCCTAATCTGTGACCAGATTTCAGTCTCAAGTGTTTTCCAAATGTATTAGGGAAATTCTTAAGTCTGTGTGTGTGAGCAAAGGGAATAAATAATAAATATAATGACAATATAAGAGCTCGAGTAACAGTTTTTGCTGTGTGGCTTTGAAGCTGGTTAAAGGATAAACGATTCTATGATTCCATGAAGTAGAGAGCCTTTTAGGCTGAATAATTTCTGGGAGACACTGGTAAGGAACAAGATTACAGGGTGTTTAAAGATGTGCGTTTCAATAAGGAGCAATCACCATTCATATGCATACGTTTCATTTAAATGCATTATATACACTAGCAGATTGGAGGCAATCCTGAGACACTGAACATAATTTATTTGGATTTGAAGAAAGCCTTTCCTTTTGTGCCTTACAATGGATTTGATTTACTAAGTCAGGAGATGTAGTGGAAGCAAATTCAAATGGACTTGCATTTGGCTGAACAATATTATCACTGTGGAAAAGGACAAAGGTCATATGTAGGAAGTGATGTGGGGTTTGGTTCACTTGAGTGGTTGCCTGGAATTGTTGTTTAGGAGTAACAGAGTGAAGGGGAAAGATGAGGCTGGCTTTTTCAGATATTAATTGTGCCTTCTGTCTTAGGGATTAGTTGCATTATCTTGTACTGATACTTCTCTACCCCATTGGTTATAGATGGAGCCTAGAGACCTAGTTTGAACTAAATGCCTCATCTGATTTTCTTTTTCCTGTGTGTATTATATTAGCCAACTGTCTATTTCATCTGTTACAACCACTGAGAGACCTAAAGGCCAATTGAATTAATCTGGAGTCTTCTCTTGTGGATTCTTGTCTGGATCCTCTGGCCTCATTGGAGGAAGAGAAGGAGGTGAAATGTCTTCTATCAAGAAACAGTTACCTTCACAAAACACTGTATTCACTGTCAATACTGGGTTGGTTATGAAGGGAAGTTATGTAAAATGTTTCACTTACAAGCAGTAGTCTCAAAGATCTGCATTTAAGAGTCAGTAAGACGTGTTGCCTATATTGCACAGCCTGGTGTCATCTGCAAACTTGCTGAGGGTGCACTTGATTGCTCTTTTGATGTCACTGATGGAGATATTAAAGAGCGTTGGTCCTAGTACTGACCCTTGAGAAATACCACTTTACTAATCTCCATTCAGATGTTGGCCACTGCACTCTAGATACGGTCTTGCAATCAGTTCCCCGTCTGTCGAAAAGTCCACCCATCAAATCCACATATTTCTGGTTAAGAAAGAAGGATGTTGTGGGGGGGACTGTGTCAAAGGCCTGACTGAAATCCAGATGTTTGACTTCAGTAGCTCTTCCCTTGCCCTTGGTACAGTTACACCATCAAGAAGACCACTAGGTTGGGCAGGTAGGACTTATCCTTGGTGAAGCCATGCTGATTATCTTGCATCACCTTCCTCACGTCCATGTGCCTTAGCATAACTTCCAGGAGGATCTGTTCTGTGATCATCCCCAGCAGAGGTGAGGGTTAGAGGTCAGTAGTTCACTGGGTTGTCCTTTCTACCCTCTTAAAAAGATAAAGATACATCTGCTCTCTAGATAATCAACTGCTTTCAACCTCTTTTTCTTGCTCCTTTCTTGTTAGAATTCTCTCAACCCTTGGGCCATGAGTTAAGAGCTTCCTCAGTTACACTAAAGACTGATGAGCTTGCAGTGATCGAGTGAAGGTGTGAGCTCATGTTTTGTTAAATAAAAGATTAATTGAACTGTGGCATAAAGAAAACCTAGCTGGATATACAAAAAAGAAAATAAATGAAATAGATATCATAGTATAACTTAGAGTTAATAGAAGGACAAATCTGCTGTAATCCAAAAGCTCACCTGCTTGAAACAACAGAGGACTGGATAGGATGGAATCTATCAGTTAAGAATGAGATGAAGATACTTCTCCAAGTTGACTGTATATGAGACAAGATATTTCCAGTAGCAATAAAGTCTATTAATGCCATTACAAAAAGCATTGTTAAAACCTAACGTTTTTTAGCTTAGCAAATTCAGAATGCTAAGTAACTATGATTTCTCTCTGAAAACCTATCAAAGGAAGAAAACCCCAGAGCAATGTAATCTAGGGAATAATGTTGGCATTTACACAAAAGGGTTTAATTGTCCATGAGTAAGGCTGGCAACATGAACAGTGTTTGTAAGTATCAGGATGTTCTGGTGCCACTTCCTGTTGCAAACCAAGGGGAGATTAAAAATTTAAACAGATTCATGATGGAATGTAATTGGTTTATAAAAGCATATGATGCAATATGTGCCCATGACTGTTCACACTATGTCCTGTGAACTTTCTTCTAGTCCCTAAGTTGTTAAAATCAGAAGTTGGATTCATTTGACTGACCATAACTGTCTAGAGCCATTTGAGGTGCCTTATTGTATCTCAGCAGGTCTTCAGCTGCCATTCCTGAAGTGTGTAGAGCTCTCAAGTCCTACATCTCTTATGTGTGTCAGGTGACTGTTTCAGAGGCTCTGTGGTATCTCAGTTAGTTCCTGATGCTTGCCTCTGGGCAGCTGAATCAAGACTTGAAGGTAAATAGAGAAGGAGTTAAGTAAGTTGTGCTCAACTTCTGGTTTGTAGTGGTAGTGTTAGCACATTATGCTGATATATTGTCCTCTTGCGTCAGCTTATTTTCTATGATATATGTTTAGAATTTTGATGAGCACATCAGAAATGAAGAAATTAAAACTATATGAAATCAGGGTTGTGATTGGTGGCGTAGAGTCCAGTTGGAGACTTGTACTTAGCGGTGTTCCTCAGTGATTGGTGCTGGGTCCAGTCCTGTTCAACATCTTCATCAATGACCTTAATAAGGGGATAGAGTCCACACTCAGTAAGTTTGATGACTGTGTCCAGTTCTGGGCTCCCTGGTACAAAAAAGACAGGGATCTCCTGGAAAGAGTCCAGCAGAGGACCACAAAGATGGTAAAGAGCATGGAGCACTTCTCTTATGAGGAAAGTCTGACTGACCTGGGCCTGTTCAACCTTGAAAAAAGAAGCCTCAAAGGGGATCTGATTCACATCTATAAATATCTAAGGAGCAGGAGGCAAAGGGACAAGGCTGGACTCTTCTCAGCAGTGTGTGGTGATAGAACGAGGGGAAATGGCCACAAACTGAAGCATAGGAAGTTCTGCACAAATGTGTGTGGGAATTTCTTCACAGTGCAGTGATGGAGCACTGGCACAGCTGCACAGAGAGGTGGTGGAGTCTCCTTCTCTGGAGATATTCAAGATCTGCCTGGATGCCTACCTGTGCAACCTGGGCTAGGGAGCTGCTTTGGCAGGGAGGTTGGACTTGATGATCTTTGAAGGCCCCTTCCACCCTCTACAATTCTGTGTTTCTGTGAAATAATTTGTGAATTATGTTAAGAAATATTTATTGACACTGAATACCAAACTATGCTGTAGAAATCAATGAAGGAGCAACTGACAGAAAACTATGTACATCACAACCATTTTCTCTATTGCAGTCAGGAGTTGATACTGTCCCCTTAATTTATACAAATCTTTCATCACTAAACCAGTGTTATGCATTTAAGATTGATGAGTAAACAGTGACATCTCCAATCTTAAACATGTCAGCTTCCTGAGATTACAACCTGCACTTTTTGCTTTAGTACTAAGAAACAAGCCCATTTCATATTTCTGGAAACAATGAACGGTCTTATGAATGGTCTTAAATTAATAAAATAAGGAATTACTCCAAAACCTACTAAAATTAATAAAATTATTTGAATGTTATATATTGATTTAGTGAGATTAGGGCAAGCTATGCATATGGACTAAAGATTAAATTATTTTTAATGACTACAATGTATAATGAGAAAATTCTCCAAGAAAAGGTAGAGGTGCCCTTAGAAGTGTGACTTGATGATATTTTGTGAAACTCTGGAGTTGATTTTAGAGAAATCTGGCATTGTATGAAAGCAGATCAGCATTCCATTCAAGTTGTCGTGCTCTCCTTTCAAAAGGAGACTTTTATCTTTTGCCTTCAGAGGGAAAGCATGTGATTTTTGCAACCAGGTGCTTCTGACCACATGCCAATATTATTAATATCAACACATTAATAGTAATATTAGAATATTATCCACAGTGCAAAGAGACCTATATAGCATTTGCAATTCCGTATGTTAATGAGCTCTGGGGATAAGATGCAAGTTGGAATAGATTTGTATCTCTACAATAGCATGAAGTGTCCTGTTATCATACTACTATTTCTCTATAATATGTAGTAAGATTAATACCAGGTTACCACCACACAAAGTTGAAAGCGTTATTGTCTTTGGATATATATTTTAGGGTTCTTGTTTTGTTTAGTTTTGAATAGAAAGAACTTGCTTGATTCTAGGTAAGACTTTCTGTGGAAATAATAGAACTGCAACTCATTGTTATCCTATTTATGAACTATATCTGAAAAGGTATTTAACTGAGATTAGTGGCTATACCTAGTTATAAAAGCTCAAGAATGCACACGAGATACTGATGATGTATAGTATAGTATCAAGGTGTTAGGTTTTGGAAGTGATTTCGATTCAATTTCAGTTCTGGTAGTGCTTTACCGTAGGTTCTATTCTTTCTCTCTTTGGAGCTGGTAGTTTTAAGGATGAGGACATTGCAGAGTATTGGAGTTTGAGACTCTGGTAGCTGTGTTATACACTAATTATTTAGATATTTAATGTACTCACGAATATTTGTCAGTTATCAATGGCACATCTAGATTCAGCCAATATTTTAATTTTGGTGGACTTTATGGTGTGAGATTTTCTCTGTCTTTGAAATTCAGTTTGCTTCTCTCTTCTTCCTACTCTAAAGTAGACCAGCAAACCACATTACCTTTGAGCTGGTTTCCTCTGCAGATATATTTTTAGATTGGGCAGTGTTGTTACCTATTATTTATTAACTTTGTCTCCTTTCATTCCTTTTGTAGAGAGATGGTCCCTGTGTGTTTTGATGCATTTTCATTTCCATATACAATCCGTTTTTCTTAATAATAATAAATAATGGGATACATCTTAAGACATAAAGAGAGTCATTAAAATATGTGCTCGCTAGAAAACATCCTTGATTTAAATGATTAAATAAATAGAATAAATAAAACTGTTCTGGTGCAAAATCCACAAGTGAGTTTATGTTACGTTAATATGAAATGTTAAAACATAATAGATGGAAAGAAAAATTTGGACTCATTCATTAGATATATGGAATCTACAATGAGATTGCAAATAGACCTAGTAGAAAACAAACTACTGCCTGCCTAGACAAGCATAAGTTACTGTGGAGAAGCTATTTGTTAGCCTACTTCCATGGTTTCCATATAGTACAGAAAAATGAGTGTTCCCAACAGGAGTGAAATGACTTTTGAACTCCGGAATCTCTAATTTGAAATTGCATTGTTCTTCAGCTGTGAATTGGAATAGACAGGTAATACAAGGCCATGTGAATTGTATCAGGGAGGCATGTTTATTAATTTGGCATGCTTACAAAATGCTTTTAGTCTGGATGGTAATCAAAGCTCTGAGATTTGAACTAATGTCAAACCCTTAGGACAACTTCTTGGTATTACCACATTCATGATGTCTGCAGATAGCTCCAAAAATAATAGCAAATATCATGTGTTCAATGAGTTTGGAATATCCAAAGCATTGTTTTGGTTCCCCAGTGGTAAATTATAATGGATAATTATATGTTCATTTTTACAAATATGAGTGGGTAAAAATCTTAGCTCTGATAAGAGGTTACGTGAAAGTCAATTTTCAATGTATCGGCTTCTAAATGTTGAAAGGGTTTTAAGGGGCTCCACACATGTGCTTTAAGTAATTGTTGATCATTTCTTCATATATAAGATTTTATTCCCAAAGTTACGTATTCTGCAAAAAATAATATATAAATGCTTAAAAATGAGAGAGAGATGGACTTTTCACTGTTTGATTGTGATAGAACAAGAGTGAAAGGTTTTAAACTAAAAGAATGGAAATTTAGGTTAGATGTTAGCAGGAAATTCTTTACTCAGAGGGTGGTGAGGCACTGGAACAGGCTGCCAAGGGAAGCTATGGATGCCCCATCTCTGAAGGTGCTCAAGGCCAGGTTGGATGAGGCCATGGGCAGGCTGATCAAATGAACAGGAGCCCTGCTCGTGGCAGAGAAGTTGGAACTGGATGATCTTTAAGATCCCTTCCAAACCAAGTCATTCTATGATTTACCCTATTTAAGACCACATCAGCTGTAGATACTTATCCAAAATTCAATAGCATGTTATGGGTAAGGCGAGATAGATCCACGTTATGCACCTATGCTAACCTGAACAGCTTATATTTCTAGTAATGTTGAAGTTTTTATTTTGTTGATGAAGGAGAGGGAGAGAATTTGGTAGATAATTGACTTTCTTCCAGACAAATTGGGTGGTAGAAAGTAAGGAATATACATGAAAGGTGGTGAGAGGGGTAGGTTTGCCAGAACTAAAACATGTAGGAGGAGATGAAAGTAGAGATGTGACTTTGAAAGATAGCTTTGAAAGAAAGAAGAAACATAGATGTGGGAGATTTGAGGATACATACTGAAAGAGAGGGATTGTAGGGAGCTGAGTTTCAAGTGCAACTGAGCTGGAAGGATTGAGAAGAACGAGAATGTATTATGGAAAATGGAAAATTAAGTCTTAGGCAGTAAGGATGAAAAATACAGGCACAGCTGGAGATCTAGAATATGGAGGAGTTTCAGGGTCTGGATATGAGGACTCCACAAGGGAAAATGATGGGATTTAAACAATAAAAAAGTCTAGTACCATTAGAAGAAGTACCAAGGAAAAGAAACGTGGTACTATTCACATTGGGTCATAAGAAATGGATGCACAGGAAATTCTGCCCAAATGTGCATGGAATTTCGTCACAGTAAGGGTGATGGAACAGGCTGCCCATAGAGGTGGTGGAGTCTCCTTCTCTGGAGACATTCAAGATTCACATGGATACCTACCTGTGCAACCTGGTCTAGGGAGTCTGCTTTGTCAGGGGAGTTGGACTAGATGATATTTAGAGGTCCCTTCCAACCCCTACAGTTCTGTGATTCTGTGAATTTTAATTAAATACCCTTAACCAAAGACAATTTGCCTACTGGGGTGCAATACTTCAGGATTAACAATACAAAAAAATACAAACATCCTAGCACTAACAAGATCTGTAGAAGGTGAAGTGAGACATTTTGGCTAGGAGAAGAGGTTGTTTCAGGCAGACAGATAATTAATCTGAAGGAAATTGTCTGAGAGAAAATCAAAAGAAGAACTTCAGAATGCACACTGAGAAATATTACTGTTTTTTACCAGTTCCGCCTTTCCTGAAGATTTCTGAGAGACATTTATTCCACCAAGTTGTTACCACTATGTTAATTATCTGCAGATACAGGAGCATTGTGGTTAGTATTTGTAACAGATGTAATTGCCTCTTAGGGAAAAGCGAGTGATAATCTGCATTTTGAATTTTGTTTTTAAAATTGTTTAATTAATTCATATTTTCCTTTAAAGCAGTAATGAGTTGAATCTTCATCTCAATTTTCAATCCTCTAGAATTTTAGTTTCATTTTGTTTTGCCTCAACTCTGTTTTGATGAATCAGCACAGAGTTTGAGAAACCTCATATCTATTCAGAAAGGGATGGATTTTTTGTTTAGTTTCACAAAGTAATGTTCTGTGTTTGTTTGTGATATGTATACATTGACTTTATATTTAATCTAAATCACCACATCAGGAAATGACCTAGAATAAAGTCCACTTTTATAAAAGGGTATCATTGACTTAGTTCTTCTGAAAAGAATGTATTGATTTTTTTAAAAGTAGCTAGAAAAGAAGGAAGAAAGGTACTCAAAAGAAGTGTAGGAGTTCAGTATCTTCTGTGTTTCCCATGTGCTTTTTAGCATCTTACACAGATTTTATTTGCATTTCCCTTTCTTGTAATTACAAAAGGACTATGAGAAAGTCAGTGACTTTCGAGGACTTCATCATAATACCTTACTTCTATAATTACTTTGACTTAAATCAAAAGATTTACTCTACTCTCAAAATAAGTGAGACTTACTCAACCTTATCACACATATTTATCAGCACAGTTACGTTTTAAAATGTTATAGGCTGTAGCAATTTCAGTCTTCATAATTTATGATATTATAGTATAAGCTCTTTTTTGCCTGGAGCTCTATAATTTATTTATGTGTGTTTTTATTTACTTAACATTTATTACTTAGGAAAGGTTCTTCAGTGTTGGTAATGCTGAGGAGCAGCAACATGGAATGCATGAACAGAGGAGTGGTTTTCAGGTATGTGATCTTCTTTGAGATCACCTTACCAAGCTGGTTCCCAGTGGTATCCAGAAATTATTAATTCCTTTCTTATAACACATTCTATTCCCATTTCAGCAAACTGCTATGTAACTGACTTGTTTCCAGCCTGCCGTGTGTGTGCATATTTAGCATTTGGTCTTCAGCTGGTATCAGTAGGAATACATGACTCAATTTCTGTCCTTCTATGCAGAAGTATATAGCCAGAGAAAAGGGAAAATGTAGAAATATGAGTTTGGTATTGATGAACATAGTTACGAAATGTTAATTTTTTCAATCTATTCCATTCTCTTCTCTGTGAACATTCAGAGCTGAGCAATATGGAGCTGTAAATCTTGAGAATAGTACCAGAGATTGTAGACTTAATGACTCCATGAAATGTATCCTCTAGTGCAAAACTGCATCAACATTATCTCAAGCATTAAAGAAGCAAAACTTCGTTGCTCTTGATTTGAAAACGTTAGCAGTTTTTAATGTGAAAGTCAGTAGCTGGATTCAGTAAGGTAACTCCCAGGAATCTGACTAGAGTCTGAAAAACTGCAGTGTAAGTTTATCTATAATGTGAGATCTATGAGTCTGTTCCCAGTTTTTAGGATGTTTTCCTTGCATCGAGCAGAACTTCTAGCATGCACCTACAGGTCCAGAGCAATCACTTGAAACACTAAAATGGAGAATGGTTCTTAGGTTGAGTCTCTACTTAATGGCTCTCAGTATAAACAAAGCTTGTCAATATATGAGACTGTAACCACCATAGACACATCATCATAATGAAAATCTTACACTTACTCTGTATCTTAAACCTCAATTGGATATCAGAAGTTCTCAAAATAAGATCAATAAGCTAGCCTTAAAATAGGACATACTGAAGTACAGTGTAGTGTCTTGTTTTTAAAAATGAATGAGATCAATACATTTTGTTTAGATGTCCACAATCATGGAATTGATTAATCTTTAATTCTGAAAGGTAAGTGAAAGTGCCTGAAACATTTAATATAATAATATATTAGGACAATCACTATAAACTCAGTAAACCCTATGCCCTAGAGATGCCAGGAAGGAATGTGTTTATCATTGGTAATGCTTGTTAGTCTGAAGGTAGTGTTTTGTCTGCAGGTCATGTACCCAGCATGACACATTAACATCACTGGATTTCTTTTTTGTATTGATGATTAATGATTGCATGGTATTCAAGAGTGACTTTTGCTTTGACTTAGCTAGGAAGTGCATTGTTGGCTTCCACACTTATGTATGGCTTGCAAATTGTGAATTAAATAGATCTGTCCTCGTGTTTTGGCAGTATAATTTTAGGTGGTACCTTGGTTTGAATGTGATGACTGAGTGGGAAGGTTTTACTAAGAAACTGGTATTGCAGAAAAAATATATATATATTATGCTTGACTTAAAAGGAAGACAACATCAGAAGCCATTCAGTCAGCTCTGTGCTGAATAATGGAAATGTTGTATGGTATTCAACAGGATTTTTTTTTCCAGTCAGTGTGATCACAGCTGCGAATAGATCTTAGTCCAACTCAGCCAGGATCTACTGATAAGTTATCACTACTGAAAATGGAGATAACTTCTGTGTCAGGCAGAGTGATTCAGTAGGGAACATTATACTCGTACTACTTGTATCAGGGAAGGAGACAGTCCCACTTTACAAACAAACTTGCCTTAGCTTGAAATGTTTCTGGAATGCTTTCTTCCTGAAGTGTGCAGTATATTTGCAATTATAGGTGGTGGTGCAGGATTTGTACCAATCTGAAGCTAAGCTGTTAAAAACAACCAGCTAATTTTAGTAAAATACACCAAATAAAGAGTGATATCCCAGCATAGTGTGGCTCCAATATAGCCTTAATAATCCTTCTGAATAGTATTTTTGTTTTGAAAAATCTACTTTTAGGTGAGTCAGAGCAATTTGCAGATCTAGGTTAGAGTGAATGTTTTTTCTTAAAGAAACTATTAGGAAAAAAAAGAACCATCCTTCATTGTAATTGCACAGTCATGCCTTATATACTCTACAGTACCCATGCCAAGAGTTGAGAGCTTATTTGCTAATTGCAGATGAATATGCTACTTAATTAATTAGGTGCTATAAACCCTCAGTTGTGTGTATCTATCATAATGATTTAATTTATAGCGATACATTTGTCTGGTTAATTTATTGTCCATAGAGGGAGGTAAATCACAGTATTTATTTAAGGCATCTGATTTAAGTATGGTTCAGAACAGCAAAAGTTAGGAACTTTAGCATCCTGTGATAAGGGAGGCAGGTAACTCCAGAGGGCAAGTGAAAGCCTGTGCATCTGGACAGATCAACACACTCCTTGTGAGCAATAGTGAAGAAATAAGAGTTTCACTTATGAAGTAGGATGAGTACTGGTAACCAGGAATTCTCAGGAGATGTCGGAGGCTGGGATTCAATTCATCCTAGGCTTTTTGTGTGTCTGTGCACACCTAAGCTTGGCTTTTCTCTGCATGCAGCTCCTGTTAGGTATGGGGCTGTCCTCAGCCCCACCAGGTGACAGTCATCTATCTTAACTGGTGTACTGACAGAGCTGTGTTGAATACACCTCGCTCAGTATTTTGAAAATCTGATTCCTTCTTGCTGAAGTTTGATTGCTATTTTGTACACTCTTTGAGACAGCATATAGCTTGCTTATTTTCTCCCCTCTATGTCCTTTACCTGGACAACACAGGAAAAAAGCAACCAGCTGGACTTTAGGAATGACCATAACAGGGAGCATAGAAATGATTTGGTATACATGTATGTGCATGCAGGTGAATATAAAAAATATATGACATGGGACATTGCAAAAGCAAGGTGATGTACTGAGTGAGCATTACTGATTTGAATTCAAACCTTCTAAGATTAAGCAGTTTATCAAGCGAGCAGACAGATTTTAAGCTTTGTTTGTTTGTTTGAAATATCTACGATATAAAAATTTGTGAATCAAAATTTTTAATGAGTTTTGGAAGGAAACCTCTAACTTCAAAGTGTTTTCCCAAACAAGTAATAGCTGAGTATAAAAGAATGAAATTGGTGTATGTTCTGGTGCTTTTTAAAATGTACTAAGGATGCTTATGATGTAGTATTGAGAATTAGTTTGCTTCCAATTGACATATAAATAAATAACAATAAATGTCAATAAAATTGAGAGATCTTTATATTGTTAAAGAATTGATTTCCTAAATACATAATTTGGTGGTTTTTATTAATAATATGCTCTAGTGTGGAGTTCTGACGCAGTGACCCTAAGGTCAAGACCTGTAGTTTATGGACTATTAATTAGCCATTAAGTCATTCACTCATCTGACCTGCAAATCTATCAGATTGATGGATAGCAGAGACCTTTATGTTCCTAATAGGTATTCTATTTAACTTACAAAATTTTCAGGCAAAGTTGGATCACTGAGTAAAATGAAGTGAGAAGAAAGCTTAACAGTTTTTAAGGTTATTTCATCACCTTTCCCTCGAAAGCAGATATAAACTTGAAGAATATCATTGCTGTCTTCACTGCTATCCCAGGGCTACTACTGAACAGCGCAACTAGTACCTTAATTTCTTTTCTTTAAAAAGAGGAAATCAAGATGATTTTTACAGATCTTTTGAATGTGTAATATCAAGCATAAATTTTAATTGCACTTCATTTACTAAGTGGTGCATTACCTCATCCTTTGGTTTTAACAATGGATTTTCTATAAATCTTCATATGGTTAAACATGATAAACTGCTCAACATATCATGGAACATGGCAGTGCTTATTAGCACTTGAGAAGTTATTGATTGCTTATCATGATTAATCTTTTATGGGTCTCTGTAGTATTAATTCCACAGAAAAGACTTTGGAAGTTCTGTAGCATTAGTCCCCTCATTCATACATTCGCCTTCAATTACATGGATTTCTCTGACTGCTCTTGCTAGATTAATTATAACCTCTTTGTCACCAGATCTTGCTTTCAGTTTATCAAGAATTAGAATTTTAATGAAAAATACCTATTTAAGGGATTCTAAGGAAGAGTGGCATTAATGAGATGTTTCCTTCAATTAGGTAGAAGGGATTCTTAGGTTTTTGGCATAAGGAAAAGCAAGTATCAATTTTCGAGGCACAATTTATGATGTATGGCTTTTGCAAGATACTCAACTTCATTTCAGATACAGCCTGGGAACTTTCCTTTCATGTTTTTAACACAATTGCGCATGTTTTCTATAATAAGCAATATCAGCTTTACATAAGGAAGAGGAACAGTGGCTATCTCATCAAATTTATCTGGATGAGGATAGGAAAAATAACATTTATCCAGGTAGTTTTTGGAAGCATGTCCATGAAGGCAGGTTTCCTATATATCCCAGAGAAGGAACTGTTCTCTTCAGCTATAAGCTGCTTTAGAATCTCTTACCTCTCATTTTTAAAACAGAAGTCTTATTATGGGCTGTATCTTCATTCTATCGCAATAAAAACAAATCGCATGATTCAAAATTTCATAATGTCTTTGGACTTGGACAGCCTTAAAACCAAAGAACATAAAAACAAAACAAAAACAGAAGTCATTTGTAGGCATGAGGATGAAGTGAACAGAAGTCACTCTAACAAGAGCGTCCTGACCACAGTTTTGAGAAACTACTTCAAGAGACAGGGTTGGATGAATTAATACTCCAGTTTTAATTTGTCAGAATGTCGTCATTTACTGAAGCATACTTGGGTGCCATTTGGCTTGCCATCTCCATCCCAGTGTGTTCATGGTCTCAGTATGCTTCACCACTACTCTCTAAATACAGATTTAATGAGTACTGGGATGTGGGAAAATGGGAAGAGACTGCTATCAAATTCTTAGAGAACTGCATAGTTATGAAGGAGCCCTAATCAAACTCTGTGAAACAGCATCAGGAAGTCTGAAGTTTCCAGTGATTTACAGTGGGGTTTATCCTATTCCAATTCAGAAGAATGGAAAAACTGTCGTGGAGTGCAATGTACAGGGGTCAGACTGGTGTCACCGAAGCAGTGCTTGTGATGATCTCATTTTCTTACAGATTTAAACCATTGGCAAGAACAACAGAGATCCTATGTAAACAAATAAAAAACCCATAGCAATAAAAGCTAGCTTTATTCCCATGTTAACATTGTACAGAAAAAGCGATGAATTATCTACCTTATTAATGATGAGCAGATTCTCAATACCAGTGTGTTTCATTGTCATCAGTCCCTGTTGCTTGTGCAGGTGCTGGAATACAGCCTAAAAGAGGAGTAGAAGAGCCCCAGTTTCAGAAAGTAAAAGAAAACATGAAAAGGAAAGGAACTGAGCTCAATTCCTATTTCAATTTAAGTAAAAATCCAAGCATCTTTTGTGAGAGAAGTCAGTATTTCTTTCTGCATCAAAACTTCTCCTTTATCTGTAATACGCTTTATATTCAGTGCTAGGTGTTGAGAGCTCTGTTGTCTTCCTACGTGTGCAGTGAGGGGCTTGACTCATCTTGATGGAGGGCTTTCCTTGGAAGATAATATTGATGACTGACTGAGTATGCACAGACATCTATAAAGGAATCTCTTTTGTCTTCATTTTAATCCTAGGACAATTTCGTATTACATATCTTTTCTGAAAGCTGTTGAATGTTAACTTTTGAATATTAATGAAGTTAGTTGGTGGACAAATACACTCCTTCCAGATACACCAAACAAAGGAATGGATCTATGGTAATTTCCTGGCCTAAGGATTCTTATCAATCACATCAGTAAGACAAAGATTTCACCACAGATGTTCCTGGAATTTCAGGTAGTATCAGATAGGGCTTAAATGTAGATATTTTATTGTATGGAGATGAGCAGGATGTACAGATAGATAGTAGCCTACTAGGAAATTCTTAATAATTGGCATAAAATAGGATTTATACTTGGGCTGTAAACTGAATGGATACATTAACCAAAAGATCTCTATAGGGGAAAGGAAGTGTGCCATGACTCTAGTGTAGCCTGAGGGTCAAAGCAGCAGCTGCAGAGCAATTGTTCTTGTGTCACACGAAATGTTCATCCTCTCTTGCCTCCATACGAATCTATACAGAGGGAGGAAGGTTTTATTCTCTAATAGTACTGGAATGATATTCCACTCATTTTTAAGGGGGTGGGGGAGG
>VXAB01012032.1:171996-266648 GCA_013399175.1 Odontophorus gujanensis
TGGCGCGGGGCACAGTACGGTGTTTCTTATTAAGCTGTCCTGCAAATAAACAAACAACTTAATAAATCAGTCTTAAAGAATCAAGAATTTTAACCAAACTGGAAAAAGTCCTTCAAACCCCAAATGGTCAGGTTATGGCTCTGAATTACTCTCACCATATTCAGGTAAAAGCCTTCAGTTTCTCCTTTGGCTTATAAAAAAATGTACATTTTCAGCACTAGTGTGTTCCTGGATGGCACTACCTCAGTGGTGCATAACGCTTGTTCTGTCTCACTGTCCTTTCCCTTCTGCATGCTCTGAACACCTGCACCACATACCAGCAACTCTCTAACTTATGGTGCAGGGATCCTTTAAAATCAGGGGAAAAAATCATGGGAAATACTTCACCATTTTTGCTGTTTGGGGCCCTATGTACTTCTAATTTGCTGTATTGTCTGTTTTTCTTCAGTCAAAGACGCTTTTATTTAAATTTTTTTTTTTCTTTTTGTAGGTAAACTCTCTTGGTCAAAGTCCTATTACACAACATCAGAAACGAACATGTTAAAAAGTGTTTTCACTTACAATCTCTTCACATAAAGGGTAATCCATAATTCTCATAATCCACACCTGAACTTAACGTTTTCCTGTCTTCTAATGGATAGTAATTGAGAGGAACCCATCATCTAAACTATACTGTAGTGCAGAGAATCACTTAGAAAAATAGTGCTATAAACTGGAATCTCTGTGGTAAAAATCAATCCCTGGAAGTTGGTTATTTTTAAGGAAAAATATTACCTACCTGGTAGGTTTAAATGCAGCTTTAGTGTGTTTATATTAATATGCACAAGGAAGTTAAGCCCATAATATTTCTCATTTGCAGGAAACTGATGGCCCTCAATCTACATATTTTTAGATTTTTGGTCTGTTTTGGTCTTATCCCATTTTCCATGGAAGACAGTATCTTCTTCATTGATTTAACTGGGTAACCTATGAAATACTGTAGGGTTTTCCTTAACAGTGTTAATCACCAAGCACAATTTTCTGTGTAGGGTTTCAAGAAGAATTTAGGAGAATCCTTCCTTACATGTGTTAGCTCCATAATTTTAGGAGAGAGAGGAAGATATCCATGAGACTGCTTCTTAAAATCCAGTCACTGAATATCCCTTATCTAGATACTTGGTGGGTTCTTTCAAGCTATCAGTAATGTCTGATAGCTTCATTTTCCAGGTGGCTGGAGTGGAGACAGCTGCAGTCAGTGGGACTTAGGGGTATTTCCATTGCCAGGATGTTCTCCACATTCTTTTGTGTGCCTTTCCTTGCCATTTACAGTCAAGAATCCCCTGTTCCCTCCAAGACCTGCAGTATAGGGAGGTCAGGTGAGGAGATCATGATCACTGAGCTGTTAATGAGAAAGCTTAATACTAAGCACTAATGAGGGCCTTGAGATTATGACATAAACAACATCAAATATCTGTGCACCTAATATATATTTTAAAGAGCAAAATTCTTCTATTTTATTAATCATATGCTGCAGCTGGAGCTTTGAGATATGGGGGGGAAATATTTCTCTAAGTTATGAAATCTGTGGAAGAATCAGGGATAAATGCAGTCCTGAGCTCCAGTCACATAATTTAAATAGCAAATACCTATCTCTTCTCTTCCAAATCTCTTACAAACTCCAAGGGCCAGAAGGGTTCAATAAAAACACTAGCAATATGTATCAGATACAATATTTGAAAATGATTAAGATATTCATCATGAAAGACAGAAATGAGTCTCTTCTGACCAGCTCTGACCTTGAAATATCCTTCTCCCCTGACACATTGGTTTTCATTTTCAAATAGCTCTGAGAAACATTTTTCTCCAAGAAAACACAGATATTCCTTTTACCAGTTTGTAAGAAAAGCACAAGGCAATCTTAAAAGATGTCAGCTACAATTACTTCTTCAGGTTAAAAATAACCTTTGTTTTTCCAGGAACTACTAATGGTTTAAAGCACTTTTATAGAAATCTTCTGCAGTTTGGGAAAAGGACTAGTTTTTTTAATACATCTTTATTGAAAGAAATATCCCTCCAACAGTCAAGCTACCTTGATATATTTTCTTCTTCCTTTATCAGCACCTGTACCATAGCCCTTTATTTTTCTCTCTCCAGGTTTAGACAGAGTCAGCCTGATGGTGTCGAATGCTATTATTCTTCTTGCCACTTATGTATGCCTCCTCACAGACTATGATATCACAACTCATTAATCAGGCAGCAGGCTGGCTTGAGTGAGATCAGAGCATGGGCCAATGCCAGTGCTCCTTTTGTCTGATTCATCAGGTGATTTTTTTTTCCCCTCCGTGGTCACAGAGGTGTATAAATAGGAACTGCATTCAATATATTATTCTCAAGCTAAATTTAAAGGTTTCGCTGCAGTTAGGTGTATGAGGCGGCCTGAGTGCCTAAAGTAAGGTTTGTCAAACAGATTAACAAGGTGGCAATTGCTAGAACACTGTGTAACTAGAAAGGTTTTGTTTAAGGCCACGGTAAGGGAGGCTGTGCCAGGCTTTTATAAAGTAATGTGAAAAGAAATAAGGAGTCTACTTGTTTTACAGCACCTGTAGGAGACTACCTATTTGTTCTGTTTTTGTTAATGATCCACAGAGGACAGATCACTAACTAGTGTCCATACCAACTAGCAGAGCTACCTGGCTGTGGAGAAAAATTGCCAAATAGTTCCAAAGTCAGAAAAGATATTCCCCTGAGCGGGTTAATTAGGAGGCTCTGGATTTTGTCCTTAAAACTCATTACTATTTCCGAAGTATTACACAGCACAATCTTGAGGATAACTGTTAGCACTTGAAGAAAATAATTTACTGCTAAAAAGAAGGCAAAGAAGCTTTGGCAAGGAAACTCCGCTGGTTTAACTTCTATCTTTGCACCACCTTGCAAGAGGGGAAAAGGAGCCAGAAGGGTAAGGTTGTTCGTGCCATTGTCACAGAAGGTTGTCTGCTGTATTGGAGTCCATTTTCTCTCTTAGGTGAAGCATGTCAGCTGAATAAGCCTTCAGCTGTATCTAGCCACTTCCAGGGGTGACTGGTTTGTTCCAACATGACTGTACTGTTATTGAATCTGTTTTGCAGATATGAGTAAGCAGTCCTGAGAACCAAAACGTAGCAGTCTCCTGTGTAGGCTCTCAAGGCAGATTAGAAAAAAAAAACAACAACCCAAAAAGCTCCTCTCTCTACAGCATACTGATGATATCTATGACTGGTAGTGTTTGGAGTAACGAAGAGAAGTACATTGAGGTTTTATTTATGATTTTTTTTGTCTTTTTTTGTTTTACTTTTCCAATGTCAGAACAATGTATGCTAGAGAAGCTGTATCATTGCCAGCAAGATGAGGCCCTGGAGTTTGAAAAAATACTCATCATTTTGAGTTAAAGACACTTTTCCATCTGACTGAATGCAAAAGTCTTTACTTTCCAGGAATATCTGACTGTTCAAGGCTACTGTGTTTGTATATTCAGAGGACAAACTAGTATTGATTAACAGTGGATTTCCAGTTGTACCTTTTGACTTTTGAATGAGCTATTCTTTTCTCTTCAATGGCAGTAGGTTGGCAGTAATTTAGTTGAAGCTGAGTGCTGAAACAGGGGACCCAAGTGTTATCCTGTGGCAGAAAGGGTCTGTAGATTGTGGATCTTGAACTGTTGTCAAAACATCTAGCAACATAGACCTCAGAAGAAATCCTCTTTGCCTCTATCTTGGTTATTACAAGCCTTATTACTTTCCTCCTATGCATCCAATTTCTTGATGTAGCCTCTGCAAACACCTTTCTTGCCTATATTATCAGATTTTCATTATTCTTCAGGTATCTCAACCTCTTGTACCTCAAAGAATTCAAACTTCGCATTCAAACTTGTTCAGACCTATGGCTATCATAGAAACGTGAGTTGGAAAGCACCTACAGCTTAATCAGGTTGCTCAGAGCCTGGTCCAGCCTGACCTTGAGTATGTCCGGTGACGGGGCATTTTATGTGTGCTTTATAGTGGGTGTTATCATTTTACATGCTCTTGCCTATGGTTTTTCTGGTTTCCACTGAAGCTGGCCTAGTCCATCATCCCAGAAAACATTTTTGTTTTCTATAGTACAAGGAACTCTGGCCTATATTTTCTGTTCTCCTTGTGACTTAATCCCTTATTTAATATCTGTTTCTGCTGAACACTTTCATGGAACTAGATCATGAACCTTACATGGAAGGCTATAGATGCACAACTGCATTTATGTTAGCACAAAAAAGAACTAGCTAGATAGAAAAATATGCTCATGGCCAGCTCAAGCTCTTTTCTTGTGCATTATGTGACTTCTTCCATTCACTCCATTTATATGTAGTTTCATAAACTAATTTCTTTAGGCAACCCAATGAAAAATAATTGTACAGCGCCTTACACCAAACACATACAGCAGTGCTAGTTGTGCCAGCCAGCAGTGACAGTAGCTGTCTGCATAACTCCAGAGTATCTGCTCATATTATCTGTTCCTTTCCCCACTGTGCCATAATGAGCTGGTTTCTGTTTACAGTGATTTCAATCAAAGTTGAATTTGGCCCAAATTTTAGTAAAACATTCTTCCCAAAGTATGACAGAGAAGTCAATACTGTTATTGTTTCCTGCTGTGTCTTTATTTGCATGTTAATGGCAGATTATTGTTGTCTTTTCTAGTATACATCCTCAGAGACTCTAGGCATGTTTTTATTGATTAGTTCCTCTTCATTTAACATTTAAATGGATATTTTCAAATTGGTGCAAAATTATAGTAGTGTGTTTGCTCAAGGCATTTAACTGTGGTATTAGCAAAATCATCCAAGTCTGCTGATTATGCATGCTCTGTACAAAAGTGATAAAGGACTGCAATGCAGACCTGCAATTAGGTCTGAGCTACATAGTCAAATGAATCGAAGGCAAAAGCACCCATCACCTTCCTCAAATGTTAATGCAGGTGAGGTACGAAGGTAGAAAGTACACATTAGTGTACTTAGTCTTAAGAAATGTTTTTTAATCTTCTTTCATTTTTTACAAATGTTATATGTCAACTTTAGTAATATTGCCTAAGTTATCTCTGTTGGGGAAGCTTGGGAATGGGAGTTCTTTAAAACTGAGGATTTATGAGGTGAGGTTGCATCCCCTTATTGCACGCAGTGATAAAAGTATTGGTTATGTGAACATCCGCTGTCATGTCTGGTTTGCAGCTTTACTAGCATGGCTGTAATCATACCAAATCACATAAAACTCATCTTACTTCCTCATTACCTAGGTAGAAGTATAAAAGCTGAGGATTCAGCAAGTAACACTTTATCTGGTGTTTTCTGGGGACATGTAGTTTATGGGATATTCTGGCTGTGCAAATTGACTTTCTATATTGATTCTGTGGTGCTGGCAGAAAGTTTTTCTGATTTTATTTCTGAGATACCTGAAGTTATGCACATCTCTGCATTGTTTCTTCTGAGTTAGTTTTACTTCAAGCCAGTGCTCTTAAGTAGTCTTAGGATGCCCTTTAGTGCCTGCAAACAGTTTCCATTTGGCAACCCTATATTTTCACAACAAAAAAAAGCTTTTCTGCTAAATTCAACTGTGTTAATGGTGTCATAAGTTAATGAGTCCTGTGGTACTTCCTTACTTTTCTGTTTCCTTCTACAATGTTTATCTTTCTTTCCCTGTGCTAAGGTGCAAGAAATACAAGCTTTCTGCTCAGCAGGTTCCAAGTTCTGCCCAGAGGGTCATTCAAGGCTGAGCCAAGAGTCCCACATGGGAAGTATCATAGAATCACAAAGTCATCGTAGAATGGCTTGGGTTGGAAGGGACCTTAAAGACCATCAAGCTCCAACTCCCTACAGTGGACTGGTTGCCATCCACCAGATCAGGCAGCTCAGGGCCACATCCAACCTGGCCTTGAGCACCTCCAGGGATGGAGCATCTGCAGCTTCTCTGGTCAGTCTGTGTCAGTGCCTCACCTCCATCTGAGTAAAGAGTTTTTTCCTAACATCTGATCTAAAAGGACACCTAAATGAGTGCATCTCTGTTGTACCCAAATCCTTCCTGGGCTGGAGTGTAGAGGAGCAGATTTACCGGCAGCAGAAGAAAGGCAAAGGGTCCAAACTGCTGCTTTGCAAAGTTAGACAAAAGCAGAGCTGGAGTGAATGTCTTTATCTCAAGAGGACATCACAGGTCTTTTTCATTTACACATTCTGCAAGAGTGTAAAAGTGTTTTTAAAAACCACTGGACCTTGTATGTATACCAGCTTAAACCTACAAAATTGGGGTGCACTTTGAAATCTTGCTCTAGCTGGCTACTGCAGCACAAAATCACACATTGCTTATGGAGTCTGAAATCATGTTAGAATTGGTTACAGGTAGGGTTTTAGCCTTTAGCTCTGCATTTCCTGGCTGTTGTCAACTTAAAGAAAGCCCTAATGTTCTTTTAATGTAGTTTGGTGTGTGTACTGCATCAAAGTAGGCTATGTATTGATTGCTCAAACCTCAAAGCTCTAGAGGTAAATCTCTACTGAGGAGTGTCAGAACTTCAGTTAATACATGTATCGATAGGCACAAGATGTCACTATTGTGCTTACTGCAGAGATAACATTTGTGTTGAAATTTTAATGCCCATAATGTTTAGCCTTTCTAGACTATGGTAAGCTAATCAAAGAACCTTCTCTGGTGTATAAATCACTTCACACAATTGAAAATTGTAGACAAGATAAATCAAGATTTTTTTATCAATTCAGTCTTCAATCATTCTTTCCAACAACCCTGAAAATACAGTCCATGTTGTACTCACAGTTTGATAGCAAGGAGATGTTTAACATCAAGGCTAGAGATTAACGGTGACAAGTTATATTGTGGAGAATGTGAAAGGTTGTTGAGACTGAAATATTAATTTCTTGATTGATGTAGAACTCAATAATTGAGACCATAAATCAGTGTTGTAATAAGCTGGATTATGCATCATCTAAGCTAATGCTTATGTTCAAAGACTACTCCGCAGTTTGAAAACGTGGAAATTGTTGTAGGAAGGTGAACCTATTTTTCCAGTGTTTTATATTCTCAAACTTTAGTAATGTTCACAATAATAGATGAAATGTTATGAAATGAATGACTCTTCATTTTCACAAACTATTCCTCTTCTTTTGAAAACTTATGAAGTGTTTTATTAAAAGATCTGTATCTAATCAATAAAGGAGGTGGTTTATTTGTAATGAACACATTATTGTGCACTTCAGACTCTTTTGCTGTTTGTGAGTTATCTGCATATAGTTTTTGACCTTCAGCATTTGTTCTTTATATGGAAAGATTTATTTGAATACATTCCAATCTATGGGCTGCACTTACCTTGAAATCAGAGTTTATCGGTATCTGCTGTTTATTCTGCATGATTGGTCACCAAGGGCATGTGGTTGAGTATATATATATATATATACACATTATTTTCTGTTCCGAAAACCACAGAACGCTTTTAAGCTGGAGCTACAACTATTGCCTGGGAAACCTGCCTGGCCAACTGAGTGGCTTTCTGTGATGGTATAACTGCATCAGTGGACAAGGGAAGAGCCACAGATATCATCTATCTTGACTTAATAAAGCCTTCAGCATGGTCCCCCAGAACATCCTTCTCTCCAAATTGGCAAGGTATGGATTTGATGAATGAACTGCTTGATGGATAAGGAACTGGTTGTGAAATCATACCCTGGTGGTCAGTGGATTAATATCCAAATAGAAATCTGTGAGGAGTGGTGTTCCCCAAGGATCAATGCTGGGATCCAAGCTCTTCAATATCTTCCTCAGCGACACTGACAGTAGGATTGAGTGCACCTTCAGTAAGCTTGTGGATGACACCAAGCTGGATGGTGCAGCTGACACAGCCGAGGGATGGGATGCCACACTGAGTGACCTGGACAGGCTGAGACTCATCAAGTTCAGCAAATCCAAGTGCTGCAGCTGGGATCAGACAATCCCCACTATCAATACAAGCTGGAGCATATAATGATAGAGCATAACCCTGCTGAAAAGGACCTGAATGTGCCTGGAGAAGAGAGGGGATCTGATAGTGGCCTTTCAGTATCTAAAAGGGAGCAACAAGAAAGAAGGGGACAGATTCTTGAGCAGGGTTTGTGATGATAGGAAAAGGGGAAATTGTTCTAAACTTATAGAAGATAGATTTAGGTTGTATATAAAGGAAAAGTCGTTTACAGTGAGGGTGATGAGGCACTGGAACTGGTTGCCCAAAGAGGTTGTAGATGTCCTGTCTTTGGAGATATTCAAGGCTAGGCTGGATCAGGCTCTGAGCATCTGATTGAACTGCAGAGAGGTGATCCTGACCCTCTAATACGTGCTGGTGGGACCTCACCAGGAGTACTGCATCCAGATGTTGAGTTCTCAGTACAGGAGAGATGGACCTGTTGGAGTGTGTCCAGAGGAAGATAACAGAAATGATCCAAAGGATGGAACACCTCTCCTATGAGGACAGACTGAGAGAGCTAGGGCTGTGCAGCCTGGAGAAGGGATGGCTCTGGGGAGACCTGAGAGTGGCCTTTCAGTATCTAAAGGGGAGGCTGTAAGAAAGAAGGGGACAGACTCTCCAGGAGGGTCTGTTATGATAGAGGGGAAATTGTTTCAAACTAAAAGAGAGGTGATTTATATTGGACATAAGGAAGAAGTATTTTTATGATATGAGTGTTGAAGCACTGGCACTGTTTTCCCAGAGAGGTGGTGGATGCCTCATCCCTGGAAACACACAAGTTGGTAACGAAGTACAGAGTAATTGTTACAGAGTTGAAACCTTTTCCAGTCTTTGCAACATGTCTAGGATAGAAAATGTCATTCATCCTAAAAACAACAACAACAACAACAAAAAAACACAAAGCATCAACAAGTAGAAGATGTATGTGGGAGTGATCTAGAATTTTGCATTCTGGGAATTGTAGTTTTGACTAGCAAAGCAGTTGCATAAAAGCTGAAGGGTAACTATAAGGAGACTTTTAGCAAGTGTAATCACTTGGAGTTGCCTGGGTTACTCTGACTAACTTTTGGCTAGATAATATATGTACATGAAGTTGATGGGACAACAATCATACATTCAGAGATTTGAATGATTCATTTGCCTTTATGTTACAGGTGGCTCTCCAAAACAGATGGAATTAAATAGTTTAGTTCCCTGGGTGGACAAGAGGGAAAAAACACAGTGGTTTTGGCATTATATGTTTTGGACAGATTAGAAAATACTCTGCTAATTAGGGGAATTCCAGGCATGTACAGGAAGCGTATTTCAATAGCCCATGATTATGTTGGGTTTCGTGTAAAGCTATTTGTTTGGCTGCCAAAGTGTTTTATGGTGTGATGCCAACCATAATATATTCAGAACACAACCGAAAAAGACTCCAAACTTTAATGCTTGATGAGTTCATAGGATGGGAACACAAAAGACAAAGAACCTTGAAAACCTCAACATGAATAATTTAAGTAAATAGACAGACTGTTCTGTATTGTGATTAAAATGTAAGTAACTTTTGAACACTACATAGCTATCTAGAAATTCAAAACTTTTTTAAAACAAAAGCGTGTATTATAATATCTCTATTATCTAACTATAACACTACACAACTCATTATGAGCTGACTTGCTTTCTTTTATGAAACGAGGAGGCTGTCATCCCAACGCATTTCCAGCCTCAGAGAAATACTGACATCCTTTGAAAATACACTGAATTAAAAGTCTCCTACATGTTAAATTTTTCAAGAGAATCCTTAATAGTTTATAGAGGTGGTGTAAATAATATAACAAGTTATATTTTGGGGTATATTATGTGTGTTCAGAAGTATTAAGCAGAGTTTTGCAAGTATCCAAACCTCTAAGTTGAAATATACTTGAAATGGTAATGGGAGATATGCAGGAGTACCCAAAATTCCTAAGGAGCTGTGAGATTTTGACAAATGTTAAAAAAAAATAAAACAACACAACAAAAACAAAGCCAAAAAAGTGAAAAAATAAGAAGAGTGAGACAATACAGTGTATTGTTTCTGGATGGCTAAGGAACAAGGTGTGCAATAAGCAACATGCCTGTGACTTCCAGCAATGGAGCTGGCATTTCTAAAACCGCAGGTGACAGGTAAGGACTGGCTGAAGCCAGAGTCTGGGCATTGCTGTTCAAGTCCTGGTTTAAATGCACTTGAAAACAATCTGGGGCAGAACCAGCAGGCCTGACTGTGATTGCTATCACAGCCTTCCAGGTTTTGGTGCACCTGGGTGAACGCACCTTTCTGAGCCCTGTGCCAGGAGCTGCACCCTTCTCACTCCAGCAGGCAGCCTGGAAAGCTGCAGGGTGGGCTGCAGGGAGGAACAGGGCTGCTGATAAGAGGTGATTACCTCTGTGCTCTGGGTTTGGAAGCTGGTGTGGAGGTGGCTGCTAAGTCTGCTTGGCAGGCTTCCTTTCTTGACTCTTCCCAGGGATGGCTGAAATAGCCTTCGTGCTGTGGTGGGAGTGATCTGTGTGCTTTGGCCAGCTCAGCACTCCTGGCACATGCCAGAAATAAAAAAGTGCAAAAGCGTCTGTACCGCTGCACTCCCCCCAGGCCTGGAGTAATGAATGTGGCCACTGAAAGTAGGTGTGGTATCAGCCAGCTGCTGTATTAAGTAATCGGGAGCTGGAAATACACAGAGTCTGCTTTGTGGCACGTGCCAGGGGATGGATTTGATACTGACCAGAGCCAAGTAGCCACAAGACCTGCTGATAGCAGCTGGTGTGCCCTTCTGATGTGACCTTCTGAGATACTGCTGAGGTTCTGGCTCCCAAAATAGCTGTAATAGGCTGCACATTTTCATCGTTGTTAATTGCTTTGTTTATGATACAAATCTTTGGGGCCGTTTTGTTTTAATGAATCTGTTGTCAAACTGCAACTAAAGCATTCCTCTGATGTCAGGTTTTGTTGCTTCTGCCTTAGGTATGGTGTAAAAACTTTCATAACTGTTTCCTTTCTCTGGCAAAGGAGCAGCAGAAACTGTGGACTATAGGATCACAAATAAAAGCAATATTAGGTCTAAAGGATGGAAGAGAAGTTTGCAGCACTGTGTCTCCCTTCTGCCTCTGTTGTAAACTTTTTGTTTAGTCTTAGAGAAATCCTTTGAGTGCCGTATACCTCCTTTTCCCCATTTGTGTAAAGGTTGATCTCTTGGATTACAGAGCTCAGAAGCATAAGAAAGGGTATTTTTCTCATGTCAGACCCTCCAAGAGAAGGTGCTATGGGAAATGAAAGAGATCATTTTTAGTTTGTCATGTCTTTCAACACCGAGTATTGGAAACATTCAGTTAAGCAGTGTTGCTCTCTGCAGTTGCTGAATGTCTGGCACAGGGATGAAACAAATTCCTAGATAGATGCATAATCATACCGAGATAGGGCGCACTGTAGCTGCAGTGAATGTTGGCTGTTTTAACCTGGGGGGCTGTGCTGATTCACCTGTATAACTGTGGACTGGAATGGGCTCTAAGGCTGTGTGAGTAGCTGTATAATTACAGAATCACAGAATGGTTTGGGTTGGAAGGGATCCTAAAGATCATGCAGTTCTAATCCCTCTGGCATGGGTAGAGTTGCCAGCCACCAGATCAGGGTGCCCAGGGCTGCGTTCAACCTGACCTTGAAAGCCTCCAGGGATGAGGCACCCACAGTCCTTTGCATTTCAGTGTCTTTACAGGCAGCAAGCAGCGGAGGATGGATGGGCAGATGCCATCTGTTCATTCTTCTGAGCCATCTATTACTGAGTACTCCCTTTTAAATGTGTTTTCAGATGTGTCTACCAACTGTGAAGGCAGGTGATTTACATCAGAAAGTGTATAGAAATTCCTATGGAGGTCATCCTTGTTGAAAGAATGTTGGCAAAAATGCCCGTATATCAGCTTTTCCTGGACATTTTCAAGAAAAGGGTAAATGTCACACTGAGTGGCATGGTTTAGTGGTATGATGATGATGGGTTGATGGTTGGACTGGATGGTCTTAGTGGTCTTTTCCAACCGCAATGATTCTATGATTTTCAGGATCTTTTTTCTCTAGCCCAAGTACCATGCATCACTGAATTTAGATTAACCTCATGTATCAAGGTGTGAAGTCACATTCACATTCCCATAACCACTGTGGTCTATCCATGGCAGGGGAACCCTGTGTGGAGCTAGGACTGTGCCTGAGTTCAAGATTCATTATTGAGTAGAAAACCTAAGTATAAAATACTCCCTTACCCAGATGGGGAGAGGAAGAGAGAGGCGATGCAGTAACCCAGATAAAACCAGAAGAGAGGCAATGCAAAACTTTCACAAATTCGGACATGGGAACAAATTTAGTATCTACTCTTAGAAAAAAGCCTCTTTTTTTGGAAAACAAGAGCAGTGCTGATTAGAATAGTACAAATTGTGCCAAAGTTGACAAACATGGAAAATGACTCAACCCTTTTTATTTGTTCCTGAATTTTGGCAGTATTTTGGTTTCTATGGAAATGCTTTCTTAGGGATGAGGTCCTTCCCATCACAGGAGAGTCATTCAAGGCTAGGTTGGGGCGCGAAGAGGAGAGGGCACTGATGGGGATCCTACATGGCTAAAAAGCCATGAAGTTCAATTTTTCCATGAGCTGTGGGTTGGACTGGAGCTGGAGAGGCCTTGGCTGTTCTGTGCTGTGACAAAACCTATCCTTAGGTGGGTGGAGGTGGGAGAAGGGCACAGCTCCTGCCACAGTTCCAGCCACTGCTTCTGAACAGCCCAGAGCTGCCGGGAGCTCACATTGCTGGGGCTCTTGAGTCTGAAGCTGTAGCACTTAACTTCCTAGAACACCGTGCATGTTTGTGTACCTGCAATAGCCATTTGCTAAATCGTCTGTAATCCTGGCATGCTCCTCAGCCTGCAGATGAAAAGGGAATTTCAATCCAAGATGGGGTTTGCCACTATGTTGCAATCATTGTTCTTTTCTGTGCATCATTTCTATAAGGCTCTGTCAATCAAAAAGTTCAATGTCTTCATTATACTGTAGGTGCATGTCATGCTTGAGGGGAACACTAGCAGGCTCGGTGTTGGGACTTGCCCAAAACAGCAATAGAGGTAGCTTCACTGAGAATCAACATGAGCTTATCTGTACTACAGGTCTTTTCTGGAACGTCAAAGTAACATCTTAAGTTCAGAAGCCCTTAATGAACACACCAGACCAAATGCTGCTTCGGAATATGTATGCGCGGCTCCCATTGAAGTCAGTGGGCACTCTGCCCACGTTTGAGATAAGAATCTGGCTTGTAGCAAAGCTTAAAGAGGTAAACACTGATTTAATGGACTGCTGCATACAACAGAATTTATTTTTAAGATATTTTCACTTATTTATTTCTAATGTTGTAATCAGTACATTTCTGTTTTTTTTTCTTTTTTCTTTTCTTTTTTTTTTCTGCTACATCATCTACAAACCAGCTTAATAAGGAATAGAAATGGAAATCCAACCAGATTGTTTATTGTGGTTTCTTTAAGGCAATGTCAAGATATTTTACAAGCTTGCAAAATTACATTTATTACACTCCAATCATCTGGCAGACCATAAACACTCCTGAATATTTCTGTTGAAGGAATGGCTTTAAAAAAAAAAACAAACTTAGATAGAGAATATGAGTTTGTTTGAAGAACGAGTGAATTTGCCTCAACATCTTTTCATTTTCCTTTAATTTGGCCTGTTTGGCCTTTAAGAGCTGTGCCTCCGACATCTGCTTTTTCTTTACTGACACCATTTAGGCAAGTAATCAAGAAGTCTGCCACTGCCTTGCACTGCACAAAACTCATGTATCTGTGTGTTTTTAAATTACAAAGCTTTTCCAAGGAGAAAAATGGTGAGATGTAGGAAAGAATTTATGAAAAAGGATTAACAGTGTAACAAATAAAATAATTTTCAAATGCAGTAAGTCAAAATAATAGGAGGAAAGGAAACAGGAGTAGGGAAAAAAAAAGGAAAAAGAAAATGAAAAGGAAAAAAGAAAAGGAAAAGGAAAAGAAACATATAAATGTAATAACGAAAAATGCATAAGGAGGAAATATTAAACTGAAAGGTGTGATTCCATTTCCTCTCATAAAACCTAAACAAGGGATTTTTTGGGACATCATACCTGTCTTGGAATTGTGACACAGTAACCTTAAGGCAGAAAGTGAGTTTGGAGCACAGACACCATCAGGGATGCTGCGTCATGACTGAGGACCTTTTCTTAAAGTTTCTAATTCAGATGATGCTGATCCTTGTCCTGCAGCAGAGCATAGGTAATTCTGATCAATATCTGGAGTTCTTGGGCATCACCAAATTGTGCCACTTACTGCACATGCAATTCATAGGCAAAAGTACTGTTACAATGTGCCAAATATAAACAATCACATTTGCTAAATCCATGGAAATGGATAGAGCAAATGCAGCCTTTTGTGCAATACTTACCCTTGGAAGCAGCCTGTGATGTGAGCAAGTTAAAAAGATCTTCCTTAATGGGCAGAACTCACAGTGTCAACATCAGGACTTGAGACTTCAAGTTTTCCTTAAATTCATATTTTAAGACTTCAGTATAAAATTATAACTGTGTTTAATGCAGTTATATGAGCAGGCCAAGTGTGCACTAGATATTTCTTCAAGACTAAGTTAGAATAAGTCATGTGTTTGTGCATATAGAATGTACCATTCTCTGTGTTTTTCTTACCAGAATCATGGTATTTGGTGCTTCTTTCATTCAAAGTCTTATCACTATGAGATAGGCTAAAAAAGAAAAGAAATCACAGCTCAAAAAGACATGCATATGTTATTTCTGAGCTTTTATAATTTATAGATTTCTATTCAGATGTATAATTTATTTATAATCATGCCTATTACGTTGGCTTGTTGGAAATACTGCTTCTCTCATTAAGGCTAAAAATATTGCTCTAGTGGAACAAGTCAGTATATTTCTAAGGTCTCTGGAGTGGACCAAAACAGAAGCATTTTAACTCTAGTTGTATGGGTTGGTGTGGGGAAGACAGGTGGACAATATAAAGAAAATCACGTATCATAATTGGCCTAATGAGGGGCCAGTGGTGAGTCATCAACAGCAGAACTCACAGCTGACTTTTTTTAATGTTGTATCATAAACGGTGAATTGTCCCATCACTCATATAGCACGCACATGAGCTGAAGATGATGCAAGAGAATAAGTTTTCCAAAATGGCAGAAGAGGGAAAGATGCTTCATATGCTCCAAGTTGTAAAACCTGGATTTCTTCAAGGGAAACATACCTGTAAAAGTGCAGATATAACTGAATGCCATAAAGCTGTAAGAAAAAACAGGTGAGTGGTGTGTGCATTGAAGCCTCTATATCACAGCATTTCATGGCTTCTGAGTTTGTGGGCCTAAATTAAAGGCACTCCAAATTACACACTATTTTGGTGAGCAGTATCCATAATATTTTTCTTGGTGAAAAATGTTGTATCAAATGCATAGGCCTGATGCCTATTTTTTTATCAGATGATGCAAAGAGATTAGCGTGCTACGATTGCAGAAGCAATGGGAGATGGTAGGCCTGTATTTCTCACTCCAAGAGGGGGACATATGTTTGCAAGCCTTTGTGGAATAAATACTGACAGATGTAAACACACACACAAGTTCTCAGAAATGTAATCGCAGCAAGTGGAAATCTGTTTCAAAATATATATAGCATAATTTAAATAAGCTGAAAAGCAGGTAAAAGAAACACAATGTAAACAGAGGAAGGACCTGAGCTGAAAGACTTTTGTCATAAAAATACAACAGGGATGATTTAGAGATGCGATTAACATCAATAAAAGACAGGAAAACAGAATTACACAACGACTTAAAACACAATTGGGGTTTGAAAGTTGCCCAGGCAATTTAACAGCTTAGGAAAAAAAAAAAAACTGACCAAAGAAAAAGTTTTTTTTTTTTTGCAAGACGTTAGCACATTCCAGTAACAGACACGGAAAAGAAGAAAGGACAAACATTGGAAAAAAAATCACCTGTCATCCAATCTCACTGACTTGAGTGGGATGGATTTTTGAGAGTGATATGGGGTTTCAATTACGGGAAGTTTTGTCCCGCTGGTTTTTCTGTTAGTGTTTCCAATACAATCAGCACAAGTTCTTGCAAGGACCCTGAGCCTTAAGCCAAGTATGTTACCTGCTCAGTGGCTTAATATTCTCCAGGCTGGGATTTTTGCCAGGAGAACATATGAGTGAAGTGAGGATGAGAATATTTGTTATTCACCCATGCAGAAAGTATTTCCATGAGAACTTAGCAAACTGAAAGCAAAATTGAAAGGAAAGGAGATAAATAGGACAAATGAACTAGTCAAGAGGATTCTATGAATAATTAAGTTAAGTACAGCTAGTTTTCTTTTTTATTTTTATTTTTTTTTCTTCAAGTCATCAAGGTACATGAGATCTGAATAGACAAAGAAAAATAGTGTTTTGGTGCTTTTTTTTTCTTTTTTTGGGGTCTTTATACCAAGCACTCCTCAAAGATGGATTCATCTTGGCTTGTCCATTCCTGGTTTTAGCAAGAAGCATCATCCAGGCACTGCTGCACTTTTAAGCTTCATAAGCTTTCCTCCCAGGCTGTCCCTCTGTCATGCTCATGGGAGGCTGATACTGGGAGACCCTGGAACCTTCAACAGCTATGCACAATTGCAGTCTGTGGAGGCAGGGATGCATCTTCTTGCTGTTTTGAAGCCTCAAGGTTCAACATCATGATGCTTGAGTATGGAATTAAGGAATTCTCAAAGGATGGCTTTAGTTCCAAATGTGTATATGCCAGCCTTGGTTTCCTCAGCTGAGAGCATAACAGCAGCAAGACAAAATACATGTGTGTACTCAGGCTTTTTAATAGATCTGGATTGGGGAGCAAGGCTGTTTTCCTATCTGCTGTGCTTTGTCCCGTTGTCTCACTCTTGTTAATTGGTTAACTCCCATTTCTTTGAAAGTACTTTGGCTCACCATATGAACGTTGTAAGTATAATAGAATCAGGATGTTTAAGAGTGTGTCTGGAAATGGTGATAAACAGTCCTTACTCCACTCTGCAGCTCATTACATCTATGGGTTGTAGTGAGTTCTTATCCACTTCTGGATGAGCTGTACATGGAAGTGCTGGTTATTCATTGCTTTCTTGAAATGTTCACAGTGTTTATTAAATTGAAGGCATTATGCAGTGTACAACTATAATAATGTAACTATCCCAGAAAGGACTGCTCTTCAGGCATCAGCTACAGGTGCCCTTTCAGCATAGGCTAAAGTGGGAAGACAGAGGGCATCTGTGACCAGAAGAGTTTTACTGTGCTCAGGACCTCCAACAAAGTGAAATTTGATGATAACTTATAAGAAAAATGAGAGAAGTTCTGGAGGTTCACTGAATGGGAACCCTGTGAAACTGGTGGGACGAGGGAGGGAAGGATGCCCTGAAGGGTGATGAGACTCTTGTATCGTGGCTGAATTTGGAAGAGGCATTTTGGTGGTGTATGTCTCTTCAGTCCTGCTTCCAGTTTTCTAGTCCTAGCTTTAATCCTTGTAAATCAGACACTGGTGCAATGCAGAGGGTGTTCTTTTCCCCTAAAATTTTCAAGTTAAGAAAAAAAAAACTTATACGGATACAAAATAAATGGGAACAGGATGAATGGCAAGGTATTACAGAAGGGACAGCATGTCCCTGTACCTAGGCACTGCCAATCCATAGTGCTGCAGAGTTCACCAAGCTGCATGGGAGAGCATGAGAAGTGGCCCCTGGGCAGTGCCTCCTTATAGGGAATGCAATAGTCATGTGAGCCTGCAAGAATGACATCTGTAATGTGCACCCAAACCTCACTGCAAGTTGTAGGGTGCTGCATTGTGAGCACCCTTGGGTCCCTTTAAACCTCCCAGGTTTTGTGTCTGTATTAAGAAACAATTAGTTCACATTTTGCTATTTAGAGGAAAAGTGCAGAATAGACTTGGTTATTTGATACTAATTATTTAGCAGGTATAAAAGTGTATTCAAGTCCCTAATCTCCTTTCTGAGCAGGCAGGCATGCTCATGTTCAAATAGTTGTGTAACTTGCCCATCTCTAGTTGACAAACCCTCCTAACTTTGTTTTCAAATCTCATGCAACTCCACTCCCAGCCAAGCTGTGTGCATAACTCGTCCATATTACAGCTTGCTTTAACCTCATCCTCCTTTCGCTGCTCTTCCTGCAGTTGGTTGCATGCATCTTGTAGGTGTTTAAAGGACCAGCTGTTCAGGAAAGGGCTGCCCAGCATCTGTGCAGCACAGAGCACCTTGGGTGGATCTTGGTAAAACAAAAGGACGAAAAAGTTCATAATGAAAATTTGTACTGACTTGAGATGTAAGAAATTTGCTGGATCTTGCTTTGCCTCTCTGTAGAATCAATGGATTGGGTTGGAAGGGTTGGAAGGGTCATCAAGCTCCAAACCCCTGCTGTGGGATAGATTGCCATCCCCTTGATCAGGCACTAGACCAGGCTGCCAAGGGTCCCACCCAGTCTGACCTTGAACACCTCCTGGGATGGGACAGCCACAGCCTCTCTTGGTGACCTGTTCCAGTGCTTCACAGCCCTCTGAGTAAAGAACTTCCTGCTAACATCCAACGTAAATCTCCCCTCTTTTAGTTTAAAACCACTGATCATCCACTCCATCCGCTCTACATGCTTCTAGTGCTGGGGGTCCCAGACCTGGACGCAGTAATCCAGGTAGGGTCTCACAGGGGCAGAGTAGAGAGGAACAATCCCCTGCCTCTCCCTGCTGCCACCCTTCTTTTGATGCAGCTGGGAATAAAACCCTTTTGGGCTGCAAACACACACTACTGGCCTGTGTCCAGCTTTTCATCCATCAGAACACCCGTATATCTAGATATGAATCTATGTATGTGCAGGTCCGTGTACAAGTTTGTGTTTGGCTGTGTATTTATCTGAACAGTCGGTGTATGCTATCAGGAGTACATAGCTCCTGCACACAGTGAAATGAGGGCAGTGCTGGTGTTAAGAAGTGTGAAGTGTTTCTAACAGGACAACCTTTCTCTTGACTGTTCACATTTTCTGTTTAAAGAAAACTGACCAAATCAGTGGAACCACAGCGGATTCAAATAAAAGTAAAGCCAGGCCTGAGCCTGATACTGAGAATTTTGCTGAATTAGGCATAAATTAGATGTTATCTCTCAGCAGGTTAAGGTGATACTGAAAGCAGATACTTCAAACTGTTTGCAGCGTGTGAGAGTTTCTAATCTTCTTCCATATAATTTAGAATCCAACCCAGGGCTAGGGCTGTGGTTTCAAGGCATGGATGGAACAGACACCGGATTTCTATGTGTGCTGGAGATGTCAAGGAAATAAAGCAATCTTCTTCCAGCTCTATGCATTATCATCGCAAACAATAGCCTGCTGGCACAAAACAAGTTTTAATTGATTGTTGCTATTGATTTTACAGGAAGCAAAGCAGAAGAAATACAACTTGATTTTTGTAAGCCGAGGTGACCTGAAAAACACAAAGGAGAAAGAGAGAATAAAAAGCCCTCCCATATTTTGCCCAGTTCCGTAAGCTTACAGTTGAGCTCTCTGTAAAAACCCTTTCCATTGATTCTCTGTGTATTTTGGCCGTATTGATTTTCTCTTTTTATAATATCCATCTGAAATTTTATGCAGATCATCCATTTTGCACTGCCACTGAGCAGATCAGAATCCCATTGTATTTCTTCCTCTTCTCCCTTCCTACCTCTCTGTCTGTGTGGGGAAGAAAAAGCTGCACCTGCAAGTTTTTGTTCTACCTTTCTGCCAGTCATCCTTTTCTGGAACATTTTCTGTTCAGGCAGAGCTCATGCTTTGGGATTTATCTCTGCTATTGCTGCTCTACCAGAGTTAGGCTGGGAGCAGAGGAAATAAGCATGGGCTGTCAGATGTACTGAGCCAGATAATCAGCCCAGTTGGGTCGGTTTGTGGTCACTGAGGGTCCTCTGGCTGGAGCTGATGAGGAAGGGAGGAGATGGTCAACTTTGTGGGATGCTGCTCAGATTTTATCTTTCCCTGAGCTCCCCTTGGGCACAGATTAGGAGGCTGAGTGGGTGAAGTGGGAGGATTGTAGTGGTGGTGAGTAACAAGGCTTTAGTAAGTGCTGAACTGAAAGAGAAGAATTTTCTCACCTTTCAGTCTTACATGTTTGTTTTATGGATTTTAGGGTAGGTGTAACATGAAGATGTTAGTGGGAGCAGCTGTGCTTGGTGTTTTTACAAGATGAGCCAGTGATTCCTTGAATTTTAGGTAGACTCTGTATGTCCACATGGAGTTAAGTCATGCGGATAATGTCATTCCACAAAGCTTTAAAACGATTAAGAATATTTTATCATGGATTTTAATATGTTTACAATTAACCTTATTGATGTTATTATTGTTACCATTAACAGTATTATCAGCATCCCAAATATCTGTCCTCAGGGTCTGTGTAAAATGCTTTCCAAATGAGTAACAGAAGATGGTTAGAGCCACAAAGATCTGAACATTAGAGTATAACTCACTCTCCTTCCTCTCTTCCTTCTCACATGCGATTATTATTTTGCTATTACTTGGAATATTTATGCAGTAGTAGTAGCTAACTACAGTCTTGTTTAAAATTTGCATTCTGGTTTTATTCTTTTCCTTAAATTTGCAAGATTTTCTTCTTGGAAGTGACAGTTGAAAACTTCCTATCATCTTCCAAAAACAGTAATTGAAGTAGTGTGACTAAGAGCTGGGTTTGTAAGGAAAATATTACATTTTTACAGGCACTGTTTTGAACAAGTTAGCTATTTTCACATTAGTGGTTTTAAAGCACTGCAGAATGATAAATCGTCATCCATATCCCAAAATGGAATCTCCTGAGGTGCTGCTTTACTCTGACAGAGCCACAGCAGCTTGGAAACAACATTCTTCCCAGAATGATATACAAGAAAAAAGAGATTTCTTTTCACTCTTGCAGCACCCACCCGACTTTCCCACCGAGTGATCTGTTGTTAACATGCAGGAAATCCCAATGAATGCACATCATTTGGTGAAAGAATGACAGCAGACACCACAGCTATCCTTAGCAAGCATCCACCTGCTGCCGTGGTGTCTTTTTAAAGCAAGTTCAGCTTACCTCTTCTCCTCTTAGTTTTTCTTTCCTTAATTGCAAGTGATGATTCCAAAGAAGCCTTCACCTGTTTGAGTGTGCTTTCATCTTTCTAGACAAAGCAGGCTTGGGCTTGGTGCTTGATCTGTGGCATAGTTAGGGCCTTTGGTATTAAAGGTGTTGGGATCACCCTGAGGCTTTTAAGGTTTTAGGGTTAAATTGATGAGCGTGTATAAAATGTAAGCTTTGTTGTTTGGCAGAGATTTTCAGAATTTGTTATTCCTTTTTTTTCATTAAGACACCATGGGACTATACCACATTCCTCAACTGCCTCTTGCCTTTTAAACAACACTATCAAATGAAGACCTCTTAGACTTGCATAAAAGATATTTGTTATATTACTTTAATGCCCTATAGCTATCTGACTTAGCTGAGCTGTTTGGGTATGCCTCCTTTGGGTATCCACATGGATATTTGTTTCAACATCCATTTAATTTGTGCTGTACCTACTGGATAATTAGCACTTGGTGAACTGTAGACCCCTCCAATGCATCATTTTCTGACCACTGAACCTCCTCTGGGACTCCTAGTGTGTCTTCTCAGATAAAGCTACCAAAATTTCTGATTTCAGAGCAGAAAGAAAAATCCATGTAAAAACTCTGACAGTTCCAAACCTAGAGGAAGGCAGTGCTCTCACCTTGACTACCAGTGAAAAGCTTTACAGAGTACAGCCCTTGGTGCTAGGAAACGAAGTTGTTTATCGGGGTTTCTGGTGGAGATCCCTATACCCTGGCTGCATCTACTCTGAAATGGCTCCCATACCCCAACAAGTTCATGTGGTAGGACTGGTCCCATGAAGGAATTCTTGCTCCTCTGGGAGAAGGGACAAGTAGTGGCTTTGGTGAAAATTACTTGAGCACAATTTGCAGAGTTGTAACTGAGATTAAAAGCTGAGTAAAATTGCACTTTTCCACTTATTTTTCTCCTACCTTGTGTACGTGTCACACAGGGGATTGACCTATTTTCTTAGATGAGGTTTCCTCTGGCAATTCCCAAAGGTTTTGGATGCCTTGCATTGTGTAAAATGGGTGACATGCCCAGTCAAAACTATATAAAATACCACCACATATAATTCCTTTATACCAAATCCTGGAAAAGCTTTTGAGAAATATGATTGGAGAAGCAAAGTACTGCTGCTTAATGTATTCCTATTCTTCATTCACAGCCAATGTGAAATAATCCGGGGAACAAACTGCTTCCTGTATTTGGTTTCATGGTGGTAGTAGAAAAGAATATGTGTAATTTAATACTTCTATTACAAAATTTCTATGGTTAAAAACATGCACTTGTATAGCTATCATGTCTCAGCTGATTGGGTAGTAACTTGTAAAACTCCAGCAAGGAGTTCCAGCAGTATGGACTGAATTGCGAATGGGGTCCACATACACACTGTGAAAGGAGAACATTTGTTTTTTCAACATGGAGAAAAAAGGGTATCAGTGAAGATCAGTGCAAGACAGGATAGTGTTGTTAACTCTGCTAGAGGAGATGCTGGAGGTATGGTCTGGCTTAGCCATATGCCTCTTGTGTCCTTGTCACATAGGCTTCTCCTCAGCATGATCATGAGGCCAGAGCTCTTCTCTGTGCAAACTTCAGAACTGTTTCTTACAAGCTACATGAACTTAAGACCTAGATAGTAAAGCCAGACTTGGCTTTACTTCACTTTTCGTATTAGTCATTGGCACGTGTTCATATTACGCTACTGCCTTCTGAAACAGTCTTCTCCTATAGGCTATAGGTTTATAGGCCCTGATTCATCTCTTAACTTCTGCTTTGCCAGGTGAAAGCCTTTGTCGTCCTCTGTTTTTTTTTTGTGTAAGTCAGATTGCTGATCCCTCTAATTATTTTTATAGGTCTTCTCTGAACATATTCCAGCTGTCTGAATATGGAGTGCAGAACATAAAGCATTTCAGCAGTGTTCTGTCTCAATGCTGTGTTCAAAAACATGCTTTCCCGTGTAGTTTCCAAACTCTTTTAGCTATAGCACAAAAAAGGAAGGTCAAGATATTATCTTTCCTTTTTTTTTAATATATGTTTTCTAGGATATAACCCTTCATCCTTCATGTGTGCATAGGCAGTAAGATGGAGGTGTCAGTACTTGAATTTAACTGACTAACTTTAGCTCTCAGAAGCTTAGGGCTGATGGGCTCTGTGGCTTCATTATCTGCATCAATCACATCTCCATTGAGAACTGAGACAGAAAATTTCTAAGTAGAGATGTAGCACTCAGGGGCACAATTTAGTGGGCATAGTGATGATTGGTTGATGGTTGGACTTTATGATATCAAGTATGGATATCTAACATTACTTATCTAAATCTGGAGTAGAGCATTTTTCCAGGTTGCAAGTAAAGGTATGCTTGGGAAAAATGTTGAATATACATATAAACACATATATAAATTGAATAAAATCTTAGTCACATAAAAAATAATTGCAAACGGCTTCCAATTAATGCTACTGGCTGCAAATCTGTGCTGTGCCTATAGCAACCTGAAAAGTCCCAGGTTTTCCTGACCCTCCTTGACAAAATGCTCCGGGGTCAAATTCTCCTCTCTCAAACTTATGCTCTTCAACTGACTTCAAAGGACATGAATGAGTCACTCAATAGGGTAGAATACAGGCTTGTTATTCCTGCAACACATTCTGGATGTCATTAATACCCTATTTCTTATCTAACTCTTCTAATAGTCACCTAAAATTTAAGTGTTTTGTACAGTTGGTTCATTATTATTTTTTGCATTTAAAACTTGGGAAGGGTGCTTTTCCCTTCCCTTCTGTTTATATTTACATTTTCAGATAGTACACATAAAGCCTAATCATATCACTTTGAAAGTGATATAGAAAGTTGTGCTCTCTTACTCAATCAGATTTAGTCAGCCTGGATGGGTTCCAAGTACTGAGCATTAATCTCACTTAAACCAAACTCCTGATAGTTCATCTAGCCTGAGTATTCATGTCAGAGACATAAAACAATCTCCTTTAATGCCCACAGTACTTTTTAAATTGAGCTTTCACCGTTTGTTAATAAAACCTGCTTTGTACTGCTGGTTGTGTTCTGTGGAACGTGTCAGGGGTGAGTTTCTCTTACCCTCCAATTCTTAAAGGCCTCATTTTTTTTCAATAGTATATGAAAATTATGCAATATAGTAACAAGTAATTAGTCACACCTTGGCAGAATCTCCATTACCTTGGCACACATCAAAGGGAAGGAGGTAAGTGTGGTCCTTACAAGCTTATAGCATTCCTTTTCCTTGGAGTCCCGCTCTGCGATGACATCTAAATTGGACACTGATGGTTACTTATTTTTCAACATGTGAGCATAAAGCACCTTGACCTCACAGTTGACTCCTTTAGAGTGCCTTTCATCGTAGGTCCAAGGCCACAGCATAGAGAAGAGCTCTCTGTTGAATTTCAGAGTCCCTGGGTTATGGGGAGAGAGATCCTTGGGGACAGAGCTGCCCAGCTGAGGTCCCTCCTTGCTGCCCTCTGTATTTTAACATCACGTGGTGATGATCTTGAGAACAGTATTATGGTGTTTCCCTGTCATGCTGTTATGGAGATCACACTCAAAATACACAGAGCCGTATTTCTCTGTTTTTCAGTGGCTTTGACAACTGCTGCTGCTGTCAGGAATAAGCGAGGTGTGTTTGATCCTGGCTTTGCAGGTGAGGTGTGCACCTCAGATGTGTTTTAAAAGTCATGGCTAAGCTTGTTTTCTATGATTCTGGATAAAAGTAAACAGAAAAGAGAAGTGTTCTTGTTGATCTGAGAAAAAAAAAGATGGATTTGAAGAGTGGATCGAGTTTCATACCTGATGATTGAGACACTACTGTAAATGTCGTTGAGCTATAGTACAGGGCTCTCAAAGTAATGAGCAGGGGTGCAGATGTGTGTTTATTGTCCACTGGAAAGGGACTCTGGGCACCTACATATTCTGGAGAACTTTTGCAAATAGGGTGATAGTTGCCTGACCTGCTGCTTACTCTGTGCCAAAAAATATTTCAGAGCTGTCTTAGGGGTTTGAGTTGCTGCAGAACTTATCAGGTGTTAACTACCAAATCACTCAGCTTCTCTCTGGTGACAAGCCCACTCTTTCCAGCAACCCAGCAACCTGCTTCTATGCGCAGTGGAGAAGGGGTACTGTAGACAAGATAGGAGCACTGGGCTCTGTCCTGTTGATAGAATGAGAGGAAATGAATTTAAGAGGAGATTTGGGCTGGATATTAGGAAAAGTTTATTCTCAGAAAGGGTGCTAATGCACTGAAAGAGGCTGCCCAGAAGTTTGGTCTCTGGAAGAGTTCAAGAAATGTGGGGATGTTGCACTGTGGGACATCATTTAGTGAAATGATGAGAATGGGCTGATGATGGACTTGTAGATCTTAGAAATCTTCTCTACCCTTAATGTTTCTAAGATTCTATTATAATACAGTGCTTAATTTATAGTCTACTTTAAGAATAAGGATGCAAAAACTCCAGGAAAGCAGCAAGGTCTGCAGATCCACAGGTTATGCAAATATCTGCTTTCTCAATATTTATACAGGGTCATCCATCCCTGTCTTCGAGGCAGGTTTTGATGGAAACAAGGTCAAAATTTTTTTTTTTTTTTAAATTGGGTATATCCAAGTGCACTTGCACCCTAACCTTCCACCTCTCCAATCTTATTCCATTTTCAAGGTCTGTGAGGAAGCCACTAATGGGAAAGCTGGTGGTGTTGAGAAGCTGATTTGTCTTCAGACTCCCAAGATGACCCACGTGTTTAGCCAGGTTCAAAAACTGTCATCCCAGCTATCATGTTTCTTGAGATCTTCTGGTAGACAAGGACTGCAAACCCAGGTAAATATAACAGAGGCCATAAAACCATTTTACTGAACTAATGATGGCAGGATTTAACTGGGATGATGGTGATGGTTATGGTAGTGATTTTATAAGTTTCAAAAGGTAACTTGAACAAAGATTTTATTTGGCAGATGTGTTAAATAGCAAAATACACCCTGGAATTCAATTTGTATTTGATTGCACAATAGGTAAGTTCTTCAGCTACTTTTTCAGCTTTCTCTTAACACCTATGTTTTTGCTTGTAATTTTTTTGTTTGGATATAATGAAGCTTTGTGTCTTCTTATGCCTTATCTTATGTGGGTGGTAGAAAAATCACTTTACTGCTCCAATATTTGTGGTTGCGTGGGGCAGGTGGTTTCACGCAGAGCTCAGCAAAATGTCTGCAGTAAATAAAAAATAAAGTAGGGGAAGCTTCTTTCCTTTCTTTACACATCTGGAACCTCTGCAAAAACCCAGAAGGAGTTTCAGAGATGGAGAGGCCCTTTGCCAGTCCTTGCAGTTTTCAATGATCTGGAGTTGAGTTGCAGTGCTGGACAGAATGCCCTGAATCCCAGCTGCCTCCTGCATTGCCTAGGGGTCCCAAATCTTTTATCTCCTCTTGGACTCTAGGCATTGCTTTCTCCTTCCTGTCCCAAGATTCATGCATGGAACAGGTGAATACCAGCTCTCTGGGACTTGTGTTCAAAACCAAAATGTGCTGAGTGTCCACATGAGCTGACAGTACTCTCAGAAGAGGCAGATGTGCAACTCCTTACATAGTGAGTGTGTGGAGCTCTTGTTCCAGGCAGAGATGAATCCTGGATATTTTTCTTCTGGGGAAAAGTATTTCTTTCTCAATATTCCTTTGGGTATCTGCTGGGGAACAGACCACGTATAATACATTCTAAATATATAATATTTAGGTGGTGATGTTGCCACCTAAGGAACTAGGGTTTTAAGTCTAGTTTGCCACAGCAAATTTCTAAGGGCTGATTTCATCTACTTGTTTACAGTAAGCTCCAGGACTCAGGCATTCGGGTGTTCATGCCAATGAGTTTATAGGGTTTAAACTTCATTCTTACTGAATCTACAGTCTCCTCTGAAGCTTCAGACTAAGCTAAGACTGCTATCACACCCTACAAGCCACCCAGAAGACCTGCTGATCTACTGTCTGTACACATTATAGCAAGGCTGATTTCTGGATAGCTGAAATCAGTGATCTTGTGATCCTGCTCCACCTAAGGCTCCACCCCAGGGAAGTGGTGGAGTCACCATCCCTGGAGGTTTTTGAGAGTCTTGTAGATGTGGCACTGAGGGACATGGTTAGTGGATGTGGTAAAATGAGATGATGGTGGGACTAAACGATCTTGGAGGTCTTTTCCAATCTTGGTTATTCTATGATTCTATATTCAGATCAACACCATTCCTTCTGTCCTGGTGTGCTCAGTGCCTGGGATTTGACAAATCCTGGGATCAGTTGTCTTGATACTGACTCTCAGGTCTGGAGTGAGGTGGCTATTCCCATCAAATGTCCTGTACAGACTCATGTATACACTAAAGCATAAAACACTTGCTAAAACTATTCAATCCTTGCTTATATGAATGTACATATTAACATTAATATCTTTTTTTTTTTCCCAATAATATACTTGATGTGTCCAGAATTACTTTATTGTGAAAATGATTTTTTTTAAACCTGGTAGCTGATATTTCTCATAAAACAATGTGGGTGTAGGACTGTGCAGCAGTGAACTGCACTGTTACACTTGGATAGTACCACACTGAGCTGACAGTGAGGTGAGATTTTTCCTGTTGGATTTCAGAAGGTCAAGATCTATGCGGGAATATTTCCCCATGGTGGCAGCTGCAAATGTCAGGGAGAATTGCATTTCTAGCAGCTTCCCAGGACAGATTTACACTGTCAGAACCATTTATTTCTTGTTTACTGTTGAAAAAACATCATAAAAGAAATCTGAGTATCAGTTGGAGGTCATTTTGGGCATGAAGACAGAAGCATATGAGCAATGGGAGTGCAAGGGAAAATTTCAGTCTGGTTTTATTTGGTCTGTGAATAAAAAGAACACCCAAAGGAGGCTCTGATCAAACACATTCTCATTTAAAAGTAGGAGACAGGAAATCTGAAATGCCTGCATTTGTGATAATGCCATGATGACTTCTAATAATAAAGATGACTTCTAATAATGTCAATATTTGTCCATGAGTATACCAAATTTAATTTCCTGCGAACCATACAGCCATATAATGACACGGCGCGTGTATTCCACAGCATAGCACACATAAATACGTGCCCTTTTGAAAAACTGCTATAAGAGTGGAAGCACTGTATTTATTATGCATTTTTTTGTCATGTTCATGGATCGCAGTCACTTGACTGGACACTTTGTAATTGTTGCAGATGGTTTTATTTAGAAACACAGTGAAAATCTCCAACAAATGTGGGTGAAAACTTGAAATCACAGAAGAGACTAAACATAGTTATAAATGAGAGCTGCAGCGGGATGTTTCTGGGCCAGCAAGTCTCCACTCTATGAATTTTCTGCTTCCCATCAAGAGAGATTGGCAGCATCAGCAACCAGACACAATTCAGAATGCAAGGCTTTCAGGTAGCACTGGGGGTGGCTTTTTTTCTCTCCATATTTTGCCCCTAAAGAAACATCTTAGCTGATATATTCTCTGCTGACCTGTCATAGAACCTCAGAACTGCAGATGTATGCTTATCTGAGCAATAACACAGCCAGCTGCCTTCAAAAGGAAGGGTGGGTCAGTGCCTATCTCAGCAAGAAGCAAGGGGTGGGGAAAAGGCACACTGACAAATGTGGTCTATTTTTTCATGATTGCCACTCATTTCCTGTTAGAAAGGACAAAAGGTATGAAGGATGAAGGTAGCAACAGCCGGCACCACTAATACAACCAGTTTCTCTTTCACCAGTTGTAGTGGTCTTGTACTCACAGTGCACCCATTCGGACAACTTTTTTCTGTCTGAATCATCACAAATTTTCTTTGGGGCATGGCAGATGAGAAGAGGCAGTTGGTGACTCATGCTTGTAAGCTCTCGGGCTCCTTTGGAGTGGGAACTTTCCATGCTCCTTCAGAAGACCTGGCAGTGGTTTTGTGGTAGCTTGTCCAAATTTTTGACAAACCACTTGGGTCCTCTTTCAACTTCCAGAAGCAGACCATCATAGCCTCGTAGAGCTCTGTGTCTCAGGGAGGATACTAATTTCCCTTAGAGTCTCATCAGCTGCAACATTCATACAGCTGTTAAAACCTGCCTTGATAATGTAATTAATCAGCATGATTGATACAATTCTGGATGCTGCCTGGATGTTGAAATAATGTGTAATAAAAGATAATGTGTAACGAAGGAAAGTCCTACTTTTCCAAAGAGCCATTTTGCAATTGAACTCACACAAGTTTCATTAATGGAACAGAGTATCATCTTCAGTGAAACAAAATGTTCTATTTTATGTTAAATTCCAATATCTCACTGATCTCACATTTCTGTACAGAATTGTAGTGTCATAGTATCATTAAGGTTGAAAAAAACCATGAAAATCGTCTAGTCCAACCATCAGCCCATCACTACTGTGCTCACTAACTATGTCCCCTTTTCATTTGTGTATGCATTGAGATTTATACATTAAAAAAATTACAACCTATTTCAGGGTTGGCTCCAAGGCTGCTGTGAAACATGGTCGTAGGAGTAACAGAAGAAACAAAAGTAGTTCTGAATGGTACATTTTGATTAAAATGTGACTGTGTATAGTTAAAGTTTAAAAACATATCTCAGAACTTCTGAGGTGTGCTGTTTACCTGGCATGTAGCTTTGTTATTGTCGTAAAAAGTAACCCCTAGGAAACAAAAGAAAACAGAAAATACTGTCAGATAACAAGCTGCAAAAGCATCAGTGATTTTCTAAGGCAAAAATAACAGGTGGGCTATTCATTTTGAAAATTCCTTTGGATTTCTTGCTGAAGGTAGGTTATACATGGTGGCAGTGGTATTTTGGTACCTTCCCACGATGCCTGTTCAAGCCTCCCATTCCTTGTAGCTATGTGATCCACACGGAAATTCACACAGTCTTGGTTTTCCTGCACATATTGTACTATTATTTTTCAGTGTACACAGTGAATTTGAAAAGTTGTTGCTCCAAACAGGTGCCCTTAAACCCCAGTTTCCCCTTTTCTTGCCCAGTTGTCACCATCTACACAAGGCCAGGGACAGAAGAGGAGCAGATCTCTTGCTTCTAACTGTCTTCTCCCATCCTGCAAAATACGGACAGGACAGGCTGTCTGCCCAGGGATGCTGGGAGCCCTGAAAAGCAGCCAGAAGCATGTCCCAGCAGGCTGCAGCTTGCACAGAGGCTGCTAAGTGACTTAAATCCATTGCACAGAACAGAACCGTATTGCCACGAAACATCAGAACCTGACTTAGTTTCTAGTAACTCATTAAAATGACTCTACAATTCTTTTGATGTTCTATACTAGTCTGGTCACATTCCTTTCTGTTTTATAGCACGGTAATAACAACATTCTTGTAAACAGTCATATAAACTCTAACCTTCATATTGCTCTCTTCAGATCATCTGAAAGTGTTTTCACATTGAGATTTGGCTTTCTTGCCCCCATAAAGCATATCCCACCCTAGTAACCCAGGCCATCAAGGGAGCAGGGGGAGAAAATGGGGATGCAGAAGTTGATTACTGTGGGTGCCTTGTTTAGAGCAGCCGTAGCATCGTGTAGGGGCAGAAGTGTTTATTAAACATCACCTTTATAAATCCATTTTTTAATGCTTTCGGGACTCCTGTTCCCATCCAGAGGAAGTGCTCTGGTAGACACAGACTCCAGTTGGATGTTTGTCAATTACTGCTCAGCATTTGGTAATTAGCAGTCTGTATTCTCTCCATTGATAACAACACACTGCCATCCCTTATTCAGGCAGATCTACAGGGGAAATATACGCCAGGGGCTTGAGTGATCTGTTATGTTGTTGGTAGTGAAGAATTACAGAAGCAGAGCTGGCCTTGGAGGCAAAAAAATAGTCATGCTGGTACAGCAATGCTGTTCTTGCTCAGTGATAGCACTGGGTAAAAGCAAGACAACTGGCTTTGGCTGCAGTGATGTGAGCTGGAGGTGCAGTGCGAGGACAGGCAGCAGTTTCCTGATGTCTCTGGCCAAAGGCTTGGCACTTAAGCATTTACTCAAACAAAAGGGCCAAGGATAAGGGACTGCACCCTTTGCAAACAACACAGCACATGGACATGCACTCACATGCAAAGAATTTACATTGGCTGAGCAGATTTCCAGGCAGTCAGTAAATATGACTTATGCCTTCTCTTCCTCCACCAATAGTTTAAACAATCTAGGAACAAAACCAGACACAATGATCTTCCTGACTCCGTAAAAGACCAGGGAAAGATTTCACACGTTTTAGCATTTCCTCATCTTGCTTGTTTCCTTTCATTTCCCTTATTCTTTCCACTTTTATTTTGTTTTTCTTTTTCCGAGACAACTCCGTGTTTTGCTTTGGACTGTCCAGTTGGGGTACAGAAAGAAAGTAATGGACTGTGAACCTTTCATAGAGCATGAAAATGAAGCCATAAATACTCAACCAAGCAAACTGCCAACAACCTCTAAATAAGCAGTGTTGCACAGTGTATCTATTGAAGGGTGGTACATTTATAGTAGCTGCAAACTGTTGGATAATTATTTGCGAGTAGAGAGAAAGAAAAAAAGCTAGATTTGACAGATAATATTTTTCCACAGTGCTATGCTTTGTTTACAGACCTTCTCTCCTTTTAGTGCACCCTAGAGCAAATTGCTGCATTTTCAAAGGGCCACGCCATTGTTCAACTGAAACATTATTATTTCTTCGCTGGAGTTTGATTAAATTTCTTGGCACTGAGGCAGAAGTTGATAATAACACAAACGCAGTGATCAAGGTGGCAGATGTGTTGTTATTCTCTTCATGGTAAGTAGCATTCTTCAAGCTATGGATATGCTGTTTTAAAGCAATACAGCGGCTAACATCATGGCCAGCATTATATTGTTTCAATTGAAATGGGATTGAGAATTTAGCATGGAACATTTAAATAAATGCCTTCCTTAGAAGACATAGCCTAGCTCTTGGTTTGTGGATTACTTATGTGTAGAGATCACATATATTAGGGCCTGAGAAACGAGCTGAGGCTGAAACAAGCTGTGAGCAGCAAGGACTGATGGTGCCTGTGCAGTCGCCTTGCAGTGACTTGCTCGTGTGTCGGAGCCCTGGGACAAAAGGTGTATTTTTAACATATGCTAGCTCAAATGTTTTTATTGAAACCCATTAAAACCCCGGTACGGGCAGCACAAAATATTTTCCGAAGGTGAAGTGACCAAATTAGACGAAAGTGTCGGGAAATGTGACAACAGCCTTGTCCTCAAAAAGGATGTGGTGGTGACAATCCAACTCCATTGTTCTGCCCGAGGAAATTGAAGTAGCCGTGGTAGGAGTGAGGATCAGAAACCAGGGATTTTAAATGTATTAACTCAAACACTCCAGCTAATAAGTTTTAAAATAAATCTTTTCTAGACTACACAAGCCCTGAGGGAAGAGCAAAGAGATTAAGGTAAAAATAGAAAACACGAAGTGTCTAATAATGCACCACACCTGTTTAGTGAAATTTCCCTATCTCTGGTCTGGTCTACACCCCGTTTTTGTATCAGTACGCTTGGCTAGGCCAGGAAAATGTTTTCCTAAGGGACTGGGAAGATGAACAGGTTACCACCAGGGAGCCATGTGACAGCAGTTCATGTCCCGAGGGCAGCCACCGAGGTGTCTGCACAAAGTGTTTGCCTCTCGTTTATCCCAGTGCTGGAGGAGTTTTGGTTGTGTTGACAAAAATAAGGACTTTTTAAGTAGATCTAAAAATGATTTAATAATTTAATTATTTAATTGTGTGGAGACAAGTGCTTTTCATTTACTACAATGGATCCCAATCTTGTTGGCCTCCAGGCTTTATTGTACTGTAAATATTATTACTCACAATAAAACCAACATAATGTTTTTCCCCAGAACTCTAAGCTTTGGTCTTCAGCTGCTGCTACTGGTTGAAACTAGAGGAGGAAGTAGACAAAAAGCACTAAAAAGAAGCCTTCTTTGGGATTTCTGATGTTATTGCACGGGCCTCAACATCCAGATAACCTCCAGAGAAGTACAGCTCAGCACCCCAAGGTACAGGTCCTCTCCCAGCAGTCCTTTTCACTTACCATGAGAGCTGTCATAGCAAGTAGAAATGATTGACTTCACCATGGCTGTGCTTTACCATGCAATAGGACACTCCATGTGTAGGATTTCCGCTGCAGTGCATAGTGTCTTTCTTCATTTCTTGTTTGTCTGTTCATTTCTTGTAGATAGAAATCTGTCATTCTTTCTAAAAAAACCCAAACATTTAGATCCTTTGAAAGAGATGTTAAGGAATAGGTCAGATGAGCGGAAGTTCAGTTTTGAGACCTGAATGCTGGTATTATTTTTTTTAAATAGGTTTAGGACCAATCATTTAGCTTGTAGAAAGATATGTGTCACCCTTACCCTCAGAGGGGATCTGAGAGCTGGTGCATCCAAGAGCCCAGGATGATATCTTGTATTCACTGAAGTCAGCAGCAGTTTTGACACTGGCATCTCCTCCTTAGAGTTTACCCCACGCAGTTTTGGTATAAATAGATAAGTAAATTATACTTGGGATTAAGAGGCACTGATGAATATACATTAGGTAGCTTACAGAATATAGAAAAGTAGCCACAGAGTCTTTTTTTTCTTTTTCCCCCTTACACCTTCTTATGCCCTTGTTTGGATCTTTTCTCGTTACAAAAGAACTGGACAGTTCTACTGATGTGAAGTGTGCTTAAGAATTTATTCAATCATGTTAATTTTTAATACTTTATTGCAATATACTTCAATTCCTCATAACAACCATATGTCAAATTAAGAAAGAGGCATGGGTGCCATCACCAGACCACTAAACTTGCCCTGAATGTTGTTGTATCTCATTGCAGTAATAAGACTTACTCTTTCATTAATCTCATAAGTGACTTAGTAAGAGGAAAATATTGTATTTTCCAGAACACCTTTCTGTTGTGTTTAAAGTTTGTATAGTACAATCAGAAATCAAATGAGATGAAGAAAAAGAGAAGAGTAAGAATCAGGAACTCTGTATAAATGACTTCTGTGGTCCTGTTTTCATAGTACATGGTCATCTGATGAGAACTATGAGTTGGTAGTTTGGGCTTGGTTTCATCAGCAGCTGAGCTGATGACTGACCACAAAGAGGGCTGATTTCCCACCACTTGCTCCTTCATTCCCTTCTGCCCTTTTCCCTCCCTCCTTTCCTTTCCTAGCTGCAAAGTCCCACTGCTTTGACATCAGCTTTGATATGGTTGAATGCTACCATAATCCAGCTCCTGAGGCCATGCGATGGAAGTGGCAGGAGAAGGTCATGGCAATGTGTTACAACGGATCAGCAAGCATATCTACTTCCACCCAAAGTGATTTGCCCTAGGCCACATCGGAAGCCTGTGGCAGACCAGAAAGCTGCCCCACTCTCCCATAAGAGCAGTAAGATCATCATATCCCCAGAATCTCAAGATCTTGCTCCTACGTTCAACCAGTGATTTTGCGTTACAGGAAAGTGATGGCTCCCCATTAAGTAACCTGCATTATATGGTGTCTCATCTCATTCTACTTTCCATAAGCCGGAGAATATTTTTACCTTGGAAGTGTGCGATTCTTAATCCTTTTCAAATTGGTTGGTAAAAACAGGCAGCCTACGTAATGCTGGCCCCAGAGCTGTCTGGAATTTTAAAGAATGTTACAACATTCCTGGATTTCAGACATCTTTTGGGAGTGAGTTCCACAGTCTCAGTATGTGAAGAAGCCTTTCCTTCTTACCAGTTTCCTCTTTGCTGTGTTTAAATCCTTCTGAACACTCCCTATTCCTTATGACCCATGACAGCAAGAACAAATTTTCCAGCTCATGTGTTAACACTGAACTATGAGATCTGTACTCCCACTGTCGCTCCCTCATGCTGAGTGGCTGCTGGACAGCATTATAAATCAAGAATCCTGAATGTGATCCTCACTTTCCCACTGATTCCCTCTGTCATCTCGGTAACTCAGAATATCTGTTTGCCTCTGCACAGCTATTTGCAGGAGATAATGATACTTGTCTAACTGACAAGGGTGTTGCGGGATGATTTATCTCGCTGAAGAGAGTGAAGTGCTTAACGCAACTGCTACTCTGCGCAAACCAAACGCTTATTTGTCAGAACTTGGGCGTCTCGTCCTCCGGCCGCCTATTCTCCGCGTGTGCACCAGATGGCACTGCGGCGCAGGTTCAGGACGCCTGCTGCCTCTCTATTTGTGCTGTGGGCGCAATCAGTAATCATCCTTTTCCATTCCCAAGGAAAAAAATTAAAAAAAATCTGGAAAAAATGTAAAATAGTCTCACATCTTACAGAATTTTCTTTGTCTCATTCCCTTCCTTCCTTTCCTTCCTTNACTCAGTGCATCTCCATTCCCTCAAACAAGAGAAAGTCTTCATACCACCCAGTAAGAAACCATCAGCCATCATTTCTGACCATGAAGACTGAGATCTGCCATGCTGTAAACTGTAATTTGACTTGCTTTTTTCTTGACCACAAATACTCAACTTGCATAGAATCATAGAATCCTTTGAGTTAGAAGGGACCCTTAAAGGTCATTTGGTCCAACTCTCAGCATAATACATTAGTTTGATAAAAATAAAAAAAAATACAGATCTTAAATAGTTCATTCAAGACAATCAAAGTACACTTTTGAAGAGACATTAGTAAGATTTAGAATTATTTGCATATAATCTCTGGAGAGGAATAGGAGCAGTTAAACAATTTGCTTACATCTGAGTAACACATAGCACAGGAGAGAAAATAACTCTGCTTCTTTTAGCTTCAATCTCCTATAAACTCAAATTGCTTCCAGTATTTCCATTTCTTGTTTATCTGTGAAACAACAAGAAGAAATGGAATGCTTCAAGGGGAAGGGACTGTTGTATCCACATTGTAATTTTCACGGTCCTGCCTTAAAACACAGTTTATCTTTATTGCTCACATATAGGCGATATATTGCTTCTCACAGCAAATAAGCAAGGTGGAATTTGTGGTAAAAATTAAACTCACTATAGCATTTTTTTGGGTTATAAAAATATTCCTCCCCGTGGCACCTTACTGAGTGATTAGCATGTATTCTCTCTGAACATTGTTTTTGCTGCTGCGATTCTGAGCACCTGCTTCTTATTCCTCTCCTTTTAGAGATGGAGCTGAGGAAGGAATGAAAATGATAAAGGAGACAAACTCTCCAGTTATGGCAGCTCTCCTTTCTAATTTGCTGTTAAATCAGTGACAATTTTAGCAGTTTGACACTGTTTGTAAATATACATCTTACAATAATCCCCACAAGCATTATTCTGCATGGAAATTCAAACAGTGCTTTTCCAGAGTTTACTTAAGAAGCTTCAAAATAAATCTGAAGGTAATCTCACTTAGAGCAAAGGCATGCTTAGGATGAAAGAAAGACACAGCCACAGTAGTTATAGTCTAAAAGTGACTAGGGTACAATAAAGTATAGTCACAACTAAATTATGTCTTGGTCTGAAGCAGATACATACTATTAATTGAATGTAGGCCCTTTAACCTTTTTGCAGGAAGCAAACTTGAGAACTAATAATTTTTGTAAGGATGAGCTTTCTGCACTTCCAGTAATATTTCTGTGCTTTGAAAGGATCCTGACTTTCTGTTCAGATTGTTTTGATGAGATTGGCTCTAATATTTCAATGATGCCAACCGAGCAGAGGTAAGAGAGGATAAAGGAGGGTGGAGATTTGATTGCCTTATTCAAAGGATGAAATATCCTGCTGGTAGTATTGCTGCTCCACTGCCGATCCCTTTAAGGTACATTGTTGGCAGACTTTTTAATGGATATGAAAAATTGTGGCAGAAGTGTGTTAGCTGATGATTCATGTATCTCTACTTAGCAAAAAAAGGAAGAAGAAGTAACCTGTTGGGAATAAGGCATGAAGGCAACAGTATTTATATCATACACAAAACGGATTAAAATTTCATTTCTCTGATGAGTTCACCACCTTTCATTCTCATTAACTCTGTCCAGATCTTAAAAGGTCCTAAATTAAGCATTGTGCTTTTAAAACATATAAGCGGCTTCAATCTCACCCTCTTAGGAGATGCCTGCTTCCTAGCAAACTTTTCACTTTAACCCCCAACTACTGCTGACTTTGTTAATAATGAGCTAAAGCCCTAGTTGAAGTTGGTAATTCCACACCCACTGATCAAAAATTAGTGGGTGATTTTTCATGGTTTGCTTTTTTTTGATGAATTGTATTTGATTCTTTGAGGGCTCCAAGATGTGAAAACAAAACTCCTCCATGGCTAGAAAGTGGTGTCAGGATGGATCTAATCAATCCCAACTTTAGCTTTAAAGAATTTAGGAGGAGTCTAAAGCATTTCTGATGTTTGGTTTTCAAACACCTGAAAACATGGAAAAAGCTCTCTCTTGTTCAGTTCTAATTAGTCATAGAATCTTTGAATGGCTTGGGTTAGAAGGGACCTTAAAGCCCATTCATTTTGAGCACCCTACCATGAAGAGAGTTGCCACCTACCAGATCAGGCTGCCCAGGGCCCCATCCAGCCTGATCTTGAATGCCTTCAGGGATGGGACATCCACAACCTCTCCTGGTGACCTGTTCCAGTGCCTCACTGTCTTCCGAGTAAAGAATTTCCTGCTAACATCTAACATAAAAATCCCCTCTTTTAGTTTAAAGCCATTCACCGTTTTCCTGTCATTATCAGGCCAAGTAAAATTGGTTCTCCCCCTTCTTGTAAGCTCCCTTCAATTACTGGAAAGCTGCAATGAGGTCTCCTCGCAACCTTCTCTTCTCCAAGTAGAAGCCCAACTCCCTCAACCAATCTTCACAAGAGGTGCTCCAGCTCTCTGAGTATCTTCCTGGCCCTCCTCTGGACTCACTCAAAAAACCCTCCATAAAAAAACCCTCTCCTTCCTATACTTGGGGCCCCAGATCTAGACACAGTACTCCTGATGGGGCCTCAGAAGGGCAGAGTAGAGGGGGACAATCTCCTCCCTCTCCCTGCTGCCACCCCTTTGTTGATGCATCCCAGGACACTTTTGACCTTCCAGGCAGTCATGCAAGATGTTCCATAGGTGTTCAGGATGTGTTAGCAGTGAGCAGAGTGTGCTAAAGAGTACGCAGTCAGTGTGTCACAGCTTGCTGCTGGTAACAGGTTTGGCTGCTGTAAAGTGATCATCTGAGCTCTGGCACAGGTAGGTGAGGGCAGGACTTGTTACAGGATTATCCAAAGAACCAAGGTTTAACAGCCACCACTAAAGTACTTTAAGTGAACACCACCACACACTCACCAGTGAGCTGGATTTGCGATTCATTTCCACTTCTGCAGATTGTATTTCATCCAGAACTGCATCCAAGAAGCATAAGTGCTATGAAGGATCAGAGACCTGATCCTCTGGCACAGGTTGCCCAGAGCGCTGTGGATATCTCATTGCAGGAGGTGCTCAAGGCCAAGGTTGGATGGGACCCTTGGTAGCTTGAGCCTATGTCAGGGGGTTAGAAATGGGTGGGCTTAAGGTCTCTTCCAACCTAAGCTATTCTGTGATTCTCTGATGCTGTGATTTTGTTTTCTTGTAAAAAAAAAAAAATAGAGAAACCAGAGCTTAGCAACCACAACAGTGCTGAAGAGTGATGACATCGAACAGAAAATTAGTGCTGCTCAGCTCAGACACTAATGTTTTGAATATAGGAAAGGAGTTAAAAATGATAGCATGTGAATTATAAATAAATATTCCTGAAGGTTAGGGCACGTGCTAAGTAATCATCAAATATCTTACTAGCTATCATTGGTTGTTTGTAACTGAGGGCAACAAGATGTTTATTGTATGGTTGAACACTTTGTTTGAAGTAAAGATGTATGATCTTAGAATGAAGATATTAATGATGTGACAAAAAATTCTGAAAAAATACTCCTTTCAATGGAAGCTACAGTTAAAGTCATGTACTAACATGCTAGATGCCAAAGATAGCTGCAAGGAGCATAACAATATAGATATCAGCTGCACAAATAGAAAACAAGAAAAGCAATAGATCTGTTGATCTCCTCAACTTTTTAAGCCCAGATTCATATGTGAAGTTAAAATTATCTGTGGTTATTGTAGCTAGTGATTTTTTTAATCAAATTGAAACTTTCTTTTTGGAGTTTTACACATTCTTCCTAAGAGTAGATGATAACTTACAACCAAAATTGATTTCTTTTTAACTTAAATCCCATTCATAAAGTGTCTCACATGATGGTACAAGTTACATTTCCAGGAAGAATAAATGAAGGAAAAATTTTCACTATAATTGCTAGTCAAGGGCTGAATTCAAAGAATCTCCATCTCCTGTAGCATAATTCGTGCCAATCACTTTAATGATACATTTCAGGGGCTTTCAACTGTTAAATTCTTTAAATTGTAGTTGTAGATAATACACATAGACAAATAAAAAATCCACACATCAGTCTTCATTAAAATATATTAGCTAATGTGCAAAGTCAAGCCACGATAGTCAAGGAATATCAGAATTAATGTTACCTTTGTGATCTCAGTGTGTTTACTTTGGGCATAATTCATGGGCCATAATTGTTAATTAGGTTAATTGCAGATCTACAGTTTGGTTCCTCTGCTGGTTCCCATCCTCCTTCAGTGCACAGGCCAGTTGATATTCACTTAATGAATAAGTAGTATTCCATTTTATTTTAACTATTCATTGTGTGATCTCTTCTCTTGACTCCTTTCTATCAATTCCTGTTCTGAAAACATCATTATCATTGTTTCTCTAGGCTTTCCTATAGCTCCTAACTCTGTGGTGTCTGGAAGTTTCACAAAAAATAATACTAGATTAATTTTCACAGCAGCTGTTCAGGTGAAGGATGTACTAAACTGGCTCCACAGGTGGGGATGGGGAATGGGGCATGCCAGGGATGTTTGCTGAATTTGAGTGCCCAGTTCCTGCTGGTTAGTGTTTGACTTTGCGCAGTATACAGAACTTCACTGTATTTTATGTGGCGATTGACTCTGAGCGCTCAGCACTTTGCAGCTCAGAGACTACACACTATCAAGTCAGGGACCCATAAAATGAAGCTGTACAATTTATAACTGTGAGAGAAAGATTTGGGTTAAATTGCTTGCCTAGCTTTGCATAGCAACTTAACAGCAGAAATACAACCAACTCTCAAGGGAAGCATTGAAGCCATCCTTTCTCTTTTGGTAAGGCTCAGGAGTAGATTTAGAGAGAAGCTGTGAGATATAACCTCCTTCTATAACCTTTCTCAATGCAATGCCTGCACTCCATCATACCTGGAGAGTGGTCATGCTGCAGTGCTTGCATCTCTGTGTCTCTATTTTTACTGCATCTGAATCTCGTTGTTGTTTTGAACCAGCCAGTTTTTGAAGTCCACATCCCACGGGCAGCAGCCTGCCCTTTGTTATATCCCCAGATCTATCAGTCTGTTTTGTGCCCTGCAGGAGGGAGAAGTATATGATTATGCTATTAAAGATAATGCCTATGCAAAAAAGGGATTGAATCAAGACTGGAGAGGCAATTTGATTCTGGCACTTCCTCACATCTGATTGCAACTACAAGATTCGTTTAGCACAGTTTGAGATGTTATTTCCCATATTAAAAAAAAAAAAAATTAGTCTGCTGAAGTAGGTATTTCATTATGCAGAATCACAGTGAGCCCTAGGAGAGCCAGCAGGGCTGGGGGTCGGATGGCCACTCTAACCTCTGTAACTTCAGTTAATAGAGTAGCATCATTAACAATCACTGGTTACCATGGTCCTGCTGCAAACACAAAGAACTTGTTTCCTATGAGGCAGGCAGGGCAAACTGTCAGTGAATCTCACAGGTATTTCAGGGCAGCTAGTCCCAAAACTGCATTTTCCACTCCAAGTGGAACATGAACATCTAATTCAGGGTCCTCTTTCATACTAGCTCCCCATGCTGTGCTTCCTCTCACAACTGACATTAAGTGGTTGCCTCCCCATTTTCTCTATCTCCCTAAGTCAAAACCAGGCAGCCTTTAGGTTTCCTCACTTTATTTTTCTTCACTGGTCTTCTTCTTCTCCCTGATCCCTGTGCTTCTAACTCAACAAGTTATTTCCATTATCTCTACCATGTTGGAAGCAGGGGTAATCATCTTCTTCCATTGCAGCAATGCAGTCTCAGATCTCTTTAGGGTCAACTTCAAACATGTGATAGATGTAACTTTAGGGAATGATTGACGTCTCCGAAGTCTCCACTGTTCATGTGTAATCTGCAGTTTTCCAATAGTTTCTTTGTGTGAATTTGTGCAGAAGATATAAAAGATGTGTTTCAGGAACAACCCCCATCTTAATTTCAGACTTCAAGGATAATTTCCAAATAATAAATGTGTTAAAGTTCTGACCAAAAAAAAAAAATAATTTTTTTTTACTTCAGAGTTTAATATGAACAAGGCAGGGATTTTTCCATAGTTAAACCGCTGGAAAAAGCTGAACACTTTATGATGAAGTTTTCCAATGATCTTTCAAGCTCAGACAGGTGTCTGATGTGTCAGGCTCACCCCAGTCACCTGACTGCAACACTGGCAGTACCAACATGCTTGAAATAGGAAGAAACAAGTAATCTCGATAACTGCTGATGCTACCAGTGATACCCATAAAACTAACATTGTGACTAGTTTACCTTGAAATTAATACAGGTTTAAGATGACCTAAATCCACAGAAATGCAAGATAAACTGTGGCATATCCATGATATTAGATAGGTAGAGATATTAGCCAGTGATGGTAGATGGTACTTAAATGAAAGTGTTCATAAATACGATTGCTTAAATATGACTACAGTTATTTCTTTGATTCCCAGAATAATATTTACAGATGTAAACTTCAACACTTATCCCAGAGACAGGAAAATACCTGAAAATAGTAACTGCTTATGCTATTTCTTTTTTACTGAATGTGTAGTTCGGTAATAAAGAAAACTGAAAAAATAGTTACGGATTTTTATCCATTTTAAGCCTCACATGCAATAGTCAATATTACATAACATCATGGTGAAAACTTTGTTTACAATTTGAAAGGGCTAAATTTTCCATAAACTATGGATTAAAACAAAGTTTTAAAGTATCTTAGAATTTTCAAGATAACAAGAACAGAATATCAGCATTTATTTTCTTCGCTGATTAAAACCCTTTGACAGTGTCTTTCATGTCAGACTTTCTGAAGGTACCTGCAGAACTTCACATTAAACCACCTGGCTGTTCCCTCTATATGCCAGAATTATTTTGAAGTATTTTGCTCAATTAGAATTTATAATTGCCTCAGATTATGACTTCTTAGGACTTGATGTCACAGTCTTATTACTGTAATCTAACAAACCCCCATGAATCAACTGAACAGAAATAACGGCTGATGTATGTATCTTTAGTGACTGGCAGATTAGACATTTCTGACACTAAAAGAGCATTACATAAGATTCTGCAAGGGGCTTACAACCATGAACATTACATATTGTCTCAACTTGGCTGATGTTAGCAATCTTTTTAAACTATATTCCTTTGTTTATTGGGGCCTTTGCTTACATACAGTCACAGAATCATAGAAAGGCTGAGGTTGGAAGAGATCTATGGAGGTCATCTGGCCCACCCCTTGCTCCAGCAGAGCAACACAGAGCAGGGTGCCCAGCCCCACATCCAGGTAGCTTTTGGAGACCTCCAAAGAGGAGACCCTCTCTGAATCCCTGTGCCAGTACTCTGTGTGTGCACTGAAATGCTTCCTGATGGACAGGAGAACCTCATGTCCTCCAGTTGGCACCTATTGCCTCTTGTCCTGGCACTGGATGCTACTGACAAGAGCCTGTTCCTGTCTTCTTTGAACCTTTCAGGGTGGTCTTATAAGCCTTTAAAATGTAGCTCAGAAAGGTAAGCTTTACATATGAACATTGCTTGATGTGAGATCTTCGGAAAATCCTAAATAATGTCTCTGAAATTATGGGTATCTGATCTATCTCTCTGTTGGGGAAAACATCTGCTAATGACTTTGACCTTCTACTGACAGATCTTTCTGTTGACTTGAACATTGTGGGAGTGGCTGCATAAAGCTGGAAATTCCCACCCATTTTCCACTGTCTCCCCCAGTAGACCAGCAGATGTTTCTTATTAACTTTTAGCAGATAGATTTCTTGTTGATAACTCAGTTTACCCTTTTATTGCACAGAGGAAGCTGGAAAATGCCTTGTTATGAAGCACAGCCTTTAAAAATATATCTATATCCCAGGATTTTGTGTAAAATTTCTGAAAAACAATGTGTTTTCCAGGAAAAGACATGATTGGTTGAGTTTTCAAGTGTGTTTTAAGGTTTTAAAATTAAATGTAGCTTAGTAATTAGTATCTTGATAAACCAAATCTCAGTGTACCTGAAAATCTCTTTCGTATTAACTGTGAGATACACTGAAATCTCCCTTGCAAAACTATTTGAAATTCTCATGCACGGACTCTACAAATTAAAATTCACTAGCTTGTCTTTTCCTGTAATCATATCAGAATGGTGTGGCCACTGAAGACTTCTATTTGCTTGAAGCAGACTCTGTGGAGAGCCGTTTAAGTATCACTCGTTTCATTTCGGTCTTCTTGGCAATTTTTGGCAATATTCTTGGCAATGGAAATGTTTCTCAATGAAAAATTAAATTTTGAAGCAAATAACTGAAAACATTTTCTCCTAAAATCTTTCATGAAAAGACACATTACTGAATTGAATGTTCTCTGTGTCCATTAATGGTTACAGTGAATGACATGCCTATAAAATAAGGATCACAGGTTGCATCGGTTTAGCTTGTGCATGATTCTAGTCTCTAGTCTACTGCCTCATCTCTTGCACATAAAGAATGCTGATGGCACTGAAGTTTCTCTGTGCTGTGAAAGCATGCACTATTAATAGCAATAATTGCCTTTAGCTTACACTGACAGAACGGTGTATTTTCACTGTACCAAGAGAGATGCTATCAGCTATCAGCAGTTTAAATTATACTCAGGTTAACAAAGTCAATGCTTTGGCCAATTAATGAAATTACACTAATGACAGATAGCCAAAGAAGCAGCTGTAATATCTGATGCCTAATTACCATCCAAGCCACTTGTAAAGAACAAATTACCGTGACTATCCTATTAAAACATAAAACTGCATGCATGAAGACACACAGCTACAAATGCTTAGTGTAAGGGAGGTTTAAGATATGGTTGGCCTTCTTCTGCATGTACATAATAGTCAGTGTATGTGCAAACTGAACATGAGTTTGAGCCCATCTACATCCAAGTGCGCATGTTCCTTGGCTAGACAAGGGACATATCAACGGTCAGCCATACATATCAGCATAGCAGCAGTCACATCTTGTCAACCTAGTTTCTCATCACTGTGCAGAGACATCCTGTAGTCAAGAGGAAGAGATGCCTCAGCAAAAACTTGGTTTGTGCTCCCTGAGATGATCCTTGTTTGTGATATACCACATGCCCCTGTTATCAACAGTTTACTGGACATTCTGGCCCTGTTCTGTGACTAATGGGATGGGGGGACCCACGAACCCATGCCCCAGGGAACTGGGAAAAAGGGATAGGGAGATGGGCCTAAAAACAAAACAGCGGCAACAATCTGAGAAGGAAAGCTAATTTACTAAATAAGATATCAGAATGCAAAATAACACAGTATAATACAATATAATTGGAATTGAAGCTAATAAATCAAATAAAGTGAGAGAGAGAGAGTCTGAAACTGAAGGCCTTACTCTAAATGTGAAGGTGAGAGGGCTAGGGAGTACACACTGCTGAGATGAGAAGCAAAAAAAGAGGAAGTCTCAGGATTTATGTGCAGTTTTATCTTTCCCTCTGAGAGGAAAATGGGAACACAAAGTCCACTGGGGTATGTAGTTCTTCTCTTCTGAGAACAAGGTACATGGAAATTTGGCAGTCCATGGAACTGGAGCATTAACTCTTTAACTCCTAGCGCCTTACATGATGCTATAATGTGGAATACCTATAACAAAAATCATAAAACCACAACATCTGTTTTGGTTACATCTTTTTAGGTTAATGTCCATGACTGTCAACTGAAGAATTATCTGAGATGTAACAGAAATGGCCAGACTTTTCCCTTGGTCCCTAGGGTGTTGTATTATAAACGTAAGTAACAACAACCTGCCACAATTAATAGGCCCGCTCCTACCCTTTGAACTGAGCACCAAAAGGTTCTACTGGCACAAGGAACTCCATGCTGCCCACTAGCCAGGGGAAAACCTTCATCAAGAAATTCATAAATGCATCAATTTATTTCCCCATATTTCTCACCCAAGAGAGCTCTTCTGAAACCTGTGAGAAAGCAAATTCCTGTAATGAAAGTGTTTGTGGAGATGCAGGATCATTTAATGCTTGTTCACACCTGGGCCATTCTGGAAAGACTCTGTTACATAAGGTGTATTGCATAGATCTGAATATGTGCTAAACGAGCCCTGCACCTCTGCCTTGTAACTCCGAGAATGCTAGGCAGGTAATTAAGAAATCACACGGCACAGGTGTGCCAGGTGAATTTTGGTAGCTTGCTTTTGATCTAAATTGAGATGCTCTGGGGATTTAACTTCTTAAACAAAAAGGGCATAAATAAATAATCTGGATTTTTTTTAAGGTTGGAACATGCAGGCTATGAAATTTTATACAAGTAGGCAGTGTGAGCAGATTGTTTAAGGCTTGGGCATTGTTTTAAATGAGGGTGTTGTTTTCATTAACTTGGGTCTGATTAGTTTTTTCACTGGGACTTTCCCCACTGACATAAACAGGAACAGTACTTGGTTGTTGAGAACTAACTCCGGAGTAAGTTAAGAAAGTGTCTTTAAAAATAGACCTCCAAAAACCAACGAGCCAAACCAAACCTTGGAATATTAATTATAATGTGGGAATTACTGACTACTCCTTTTTAATATTCATAATTGAAAATGAGACAGCTTTAAAGTCTGTAATGAGTGCTTCAGAGTATCGCTCTCTAGTTAGAGCATTACTTCATAGTTGGAAGCCAAGAAACAGACTGACAGTCAATTCTTAAATTATTCCTAGCCCACACAATAGGCTCTTGCCACACATTCTCGGCATGGGGCCTATTTTGCTACCACGTGGGTGTGGTGAGATTGGGATAAACAAGAACAACTGCCCACTTGCGAGTTTTCATCTTCCCTTAGATTCAGTCTTACATAGATACTTTCAGTTATTTTGAAATGTTTCAATCCTTATCTTTTCTTCCCCAACTGCCTGATAAACCAAGATCAAAACTCTTGTTAAATCAGTTCCTGTCTTTTAGAGCTTGAGTATGAAGTGCCAGAAAATAGAAGTACTTCTCTGAAAGTTCTAGCCTGTTCCATGGTCTTCTGAAGTCTGAAAGCTTTCATATACTTTCTCCAAACAAATTGGGTGGCTATCTCTGATCTCTCAGAATGCCCTTAAATTACTTCTTTTGATACCTTGGGGAAGAAAGATAGCAGAGGTGATGTCACAGGGCTCCTTCCAGCCCTGCTTGTGTGATGCCGGCTCCTTGCTTCAGAAACCTAAATGTAAGAGAGGTCATACACAGGGTAGATCTCTGGAAGGATGCTGTTATAGTGCTTGCACTACTGCAGATATGTTATAGTCAATTTGCAAATATAATTTCTTCTTGTTTTTAAGAAAACAGAAGACCAATTCTCACTATGGGTTGAAACAACTCTTCAGTAAGACTTTGGTAGTGTGATTTACTGCTTAAAGTTCAGTACTGTGGGAAAGTTGTGTTTACAGAGTACCAGTGTAGTGTATGACTTCAGAGAAACAGGAATGACGAAAATAAAAACAGATGCAGGAGCTGATCTGTAACTCTGAAATCCAGAGCTGAGTACAACTTGTGATTTTGCAAAGCTAGAATTCTGGCTTGAGTCAGGTGTAGAGAAAAAGTAAAGTAATAAAGAACAGCTTCAGAACACCTTTTCCTATTATTCTAAGGACGGGACAGCTGCTTTAGCACATCTCCAACAGGAGTAAACGTGCTGTTACATTCTTTTCTGTGTAGTGTCCTTAGGGGAAAAGCTATGTCCCTCAAATACGCTCTTATCACTGATTGATTTGTTTTCTGCTAAAAAGTCCTCTGCACTCTGTTTAAAAGAACAAGATTGTTCTGTCACTTCCACTCTTAGCAGGCCTGGAGTGTTAATAGGGCTTCTTCCATCTCTTTCATTTCATCACTGTTCCCATTCTTAGTTTAAAATCTCGAAGAGTAAGAATGAAATATGTTCATTTAAAAGCACTTCAAACATTACCTCCTTCTGAAATTTAGAATTGTTTTCTCCTTGGTATTCCATAGAGAGGAACATTATCAGATGTAGTGCAGGGAAATGCTGGCCCTTTGTGTCACCCTTTACTCCAGACTGGTGTATAGAATTTGCCTTTCTTCATTTTTCACTGCTCACCAATGTTTCCCACACTTCTTTCCCCTCAATTAAAATATGAGTAAATTAAAATGAAAGTGAAGCTTATTTTCAGCTAAACACCTCTAGTTTGGATTTTTCCCCAGATAGTGTTTGCCCCCTGGGAGCTGCTGGATTTCTCATGAGAACAAAGATATTCTGGTATTTTGACTTTGAGGAGATCTGAAATACTAATGATAACATGGGAGTAATGAAGAAATCTGGACTGCAAGTAAACTCAGCCTTCCCTCACTGAGGTGCCAGTTATCAGCCCCTCCCACACTGTTTCAGGTAAAGGTTTGCTTCCTACATTGCTTCTGATCTCACATTAAATAAGTAGCCCACATTGAAGACAACATCACTCTGGAGTTCAAGGTCTGCCTTCATTTAAGCATCAATAAAAATTCATTCTCATGCCACACTGAAAATATGAGAATTTGGTGAAAGCACTTGGAGGACCTCCATGAAATGAGTTGGGTTGCCTTTTCTTCTCATGAGGTCTCATGCCAAGGCAGGTTGAGCACTGAAAAGGTAAAAGCAACCATTCAAATGTGCTCAAGTGTATTGCAACTGTCCCCACCACAAAAGTAGGCAACCAGAGACTCTAGCCTTGCAGCCCCATTCTGAAGAGAGAAATGCAAGGACAGGCAAACCAGTTCCATAGGTAGCTTGCACAAATTCCCAAATTCCTGTTAATTAGGGCCGCAGATGATAGGCTCTCTGAAATGAAACAATCGAAGTCAATGTCTACTTTCAACATGCAGCTCAAGCATCATGTCAGATCAGATTCGTACTAAGATCCTTCACCTTGTCATGTTGGTCTATTATGCAGTGACAGCATATTAATTACTAGGGAAATTAATTTTCTTGTCCTGCTTCAACAATGAGGACCCTGCGGACTCTCCTTGGTTGGTTTCAACAGACTTTTTATCTCTTACAAGAGTGGTATACTCAGCATTTAAAGTTAATTCTCCTATTTTACGGGGAAGAAATTAAAGCTCAGATACGTTGTACAAGTTCATGCCTCCATCATAGTATTAATCCAAGATGCTATTTCCCCAAAATAAAGTGCTCTTTCAAAGACTGCATGTGCTGTGTCTAGTTTAGAACTTTTTTATGAATCACAGTTAAAAGCATATGAAATAATGATCTATGGCTACTCAATGTTTGCAGCATACATATACATGTTATAGGGATAGTAAGCATGATTATAAAAATATTTGTGCAGTATGAAATATTAAAGAATGCTATTTAATTGTTTGAAAAATGCAAAAAAATTGATCTTCTGATGTTTTCGCATGTAGCTGAGTTTTTACTTTTGAGTAGGCACAATCAAGAACGGACTCCTTTTGTTTATTACCTAGGCAAATTTGCTACTTGGTAAAATGAAAAACAAATAAACAAAAATACAATCAAAAAAGCCAACAGATATGGTGTTGACTTACAGCCAGATCTGCCCCAGGTAAAATGCTTATTTTCTTCTGTTTTGAAAATGAAAGATTAATCTAATTAGATCTTGGAGGAAAATAGTTGTGATATGTTTTCTGTAGATAAAAGGACATATTTAATGTGCTTTGTTTATGTTAATGATTTTGCAGTAATACAATTTATTATTAATAAAATTTATATTTGAAAACAGCTTTTTAATTAAGTGTAAGTTTCATTGGACATAGGTAATAAAACCCAATATTACAATAATACAGGCTTTTTCAGTACGTGAAACATAGGAACATAATCTGACCTCAGCCCAGCTGCATATGGCTATTGATTTTGGTCACAAACCAGGAACTATGTCTTGTGTTTATTTGCTTCTACATTGTATCTGACAATATTTTCATCCTTCCTCCATCTTCCATGTTCTACTCCTTTCTGGTGGAAGTAGCAACAGCAAAGCTCTGCAACCCACATGAGAAAGGTCACACCTTCTTGGCCATTAATATATTAAATGGAGACTGCAAGGCTCACTATGCTTGTATGGAGACCCCAGCATTGCTGAGATTTCCATAGCATTCCAGCATATGGACTGACAAAAGGTGGATAAGCACTGGGAAAGACACAGTTGTTATGTACCATCTGATTCCATTATTTCCTTGCCAGTCAACCAAAATCTTTGTACAGGCAGTGAAAAAGAGAGCATTGCCCTATAGCCTCTTTGGATACTGGACCGTGTGCAAAGAGAAATAGCTCCTCTAAGCCTCTTACACCAAGAGCTGCAGGAATATTCTTTGCGGTTTGTCGATGGAGGAGAATCTTACATAGACCATGCATCAGCACATGCAATCCTCTGGAACCAAAGTGCTGTTTTGGACGACCTCAAGACATACCTGTGAGTACTCTTAAGCATTCCAGAGTATAAGCGATTGTGCTAGTGCACTGTTTATTGGCTACCTCTTGTAACTCTTACATAACCCAAATAAAGCAGTAGGCCAGGCTGTCTAGTTAAACAATACAAAGTGACAATCCTACTGCAGAACACTCCTACCTAATATGACAGGTCGGAAAAGAATTAAGCTGCTATTTCCATTAAGGGTTTGTGAATGTAATAAGGAGTTTTCTGCAGCTGTAAAGTGGAGTGCTATATCATATAGAGAACTACTACCCATCTATCTATACATATAGATATATATAAATGTCAGCCGCTGGGTGTTTGTTAGATTAATGTCTTCTTCTTAACATAAGTGCATAGAAGGTAGACCATGTGATTATGCAGGTATGGTAATTATCCTTCAAAGAGTTGGAAGGCTTTGACGTAACCTCTGTGTCGCAAATTTGTTGGTTCCAGCACTCGCTAGAGGGAAAAATAAGGACTTGAATCTGCAAGCCTTTCCCATGTGACAATCTGGTATTGTGCCTTATAAAATCTGGCAAAACTGTAAATGAGAGGAACCTTTTTAAGAACTAAATGACTTAGTAGAGATTTTTTTTCCCCCTGATAAATAAATTCTCTGATGTGTTGTTCTAACATGCAGAGACATGCATGAACCATTGTAAGTACTCCAATTTATAACTGCTTTTCAACAGGCCTCAACAAGCTAGCATCATCTTTTAAGTATTTAATTTTTTCTTTTTTTTTTTTCTTATTGTACATCTTTACAGCATGTTAGAATGCACCTTAAAATAAAGCAATTTCTCCACAGCATGTTAGTAATTATTCTTCAGAGCTCTGTCTGCAGTGCAGTGCCCCTTTACTGGAAATGTGAAGGCTGAATTGGTCTCACAACAGCTTGCCCATGAGGAAAACCTGTCCTAGTGTGTATCCATTCCACTGTTCACAAACAAATACAAAAGACATCCAGCACATATAATAACACATAACCCTTCTGTTATTTCAGTTATTTTGGTCTGACTAGGTGTTCAGTCCATGTTAACTATACAGTCAACATTTCAACTTGTATCAAGTTTGCACTGTTTTTGGTTGCAGTAGATATTCTCATCAAGAAGGGAGTCATTTGAATCACTAGAAATGAGTAGAAACACAGGTTTTTTAGTCTAGACCCCATATTCACGATGAAAGACTAGTTCATGGCTTATTAGTTCATGCCTAGATCTTTTAGGAGAGTATTCTCGAGTGAATTTGGTTATAAAGGTATCCAAATACTTTCCTATGTTTTTCCTGAGGGCATAGGAATTCACAGTGGCAGCCTTGGCCCACTGGTTCCCATGCCTAGGAGCCCCATCTCAGTCCACACTGGAGCTGGCTGTCATGCTCTGGCAATGTTGCAGGAGAACTGCTCTACAGCCCTGTCTCTGGGCCCACCTCCTTCTGCTCCTGGCTGGTTAATGACTTGCTGTGTTGGGGTTGCCAATGGACAACATTATCAGTCCTGGCTCTACCACTGCCTCAGCGTCAGTAGAACAGAATCGTCAAGGAATGTCTGGACTGACCTGGGTTCCTTTTGGCTCAATAGTCCCAGTGGGTCACAAGCACCCAGGCTTTGTGATATTCTTTCTGAACTATCCCTACTTCTAGGAGGAATAACAAGAGCAGTGCTGAGACAGAACCACTGATGTTGGAGTTGTTCATAGGGCCAAAAAGATTTTTTTCCCCTCTGTTTACGCCTTTGTGTATTTTTAGATCTGGCTTCTACTACTTGTCACTCTGAGGCTCATCATATGTTTTCATGTAATTCAAGCGGAGTTTTGCCAAGAAAAACTGTTAATTTTAAATTCTCATTGTCAATAAGAACAGGTAAGGCAGGACACATGAATCAGTTGATATAGATATTTATCCAATAAAGATATGCTATTTAACATGAGATCATACCAAACCCAGACACAACTTCTTTTTTCCTATTCAGAAATCCTTCACAGCTGCCAGCAGACAAAGTTTCATGTCTTTATAGAGCAGAGGTACTGTGAACTAGCGTGACTGTCAAACTGCATTGTATAAATTCAAAGAGAAAAATGTTACATTTTCAAGATCAATGGAGATCATCTACTTTCATGATGCATTGTTCTCACTAACAGTGATGTACGGGAAGCACCTGAGAGTCAATCTGGAAACTTCGTTGGCCAGGACACAACAACATCTCTTGGTTGCTGCTGCATGGTCTGGCAGCTGTTGCTGCTAATCTGGTTATCAGGGCCTGCAGGTGTATCTGTATTTACACAACTGGCTTCTAAGGACCTACATTTATCAAGTCATGATTTATACTCTACAGATGCTTTTTTTCTTGCATTCTTTTTATTGAACAGTGAGGACAAGACAGGATAAGGAAAGCTTGGCCTTATTTTCATGTAGGCTCCAGACTTATTAAATTCTCCTGCATCAGTTTGCCTTCCTAGATGTTTCCTAGTCTTTGCTGAAATGAGTCACTGTAGGGAGCTGGCAGCAGCAAGGTTTAGGTACTACACACACACATCTGTATAATCCACCTGAGCACACTGGGTGAGCACTCTGGTCCCATGCCATGTGTTACTGCTGGATGTGGACAGAAATAATTTCTTATTTGGGTGTAACAGCCTATGAATACAGATCTCCTGACCTCGTGACCTGGCATGGTATTTCCTCCTGATGCTGCACTGAGCTGGGAGCTCAGGATCTCTGCTGACAGAACAGACTTGCCCACTTTAGTACTGCTGGGTTGCATCTAGATCGGTGAGCTTTCTGGCTTTCATTTGATGTTTTTTTCCCTTAGATCATAGAGAAGTTGGGTTTGGTAGGCAGTGCCCTGAGCAGTGGTTTATTTCAAGAGTCTTCAGGGTATACAAATGAATACTCACCTCCTCCTGGGATAAGGAACGAAGTTACTGCATGTAATTTCAAATGCTCTAAGTTTTCAGTGGGAAGGCAAATCTGAAGAATGTATTTTGGGTTTATCAGGCTTAATTCTGTACCTGTCAACTCCATTAATAATAGGCACTTTCTTCTCTTTCCTCTGAAGGCATCTTGCTTCAACTGTAAGGTCAGGGGTGTCATTCTGGTGCTGTGCCATTGAACTCCCTGCCAACACTTCCACTGGCTTTTTAGGTATCTCCCACTCCACGAATCACTTCATCTGAATTTCCAGGAGGAATAGTGCTTCTTGGAATGACAGAGTTATTCTATGAAGTAGTTCTATTTGTCATGTGAAATACTTGTCCAGAGGTACTATCTTTTTGTTGGATTTTTTTTGTTAAGATTAGTTTTTTTTCTTGATGATAACCTCAGTTGCCCTGTGGTAAGACCGAAGATTCCCTGTCACTTAGGTGTCTTTCATGCAAGGAAAACAACACTTACTCATCTTACTGTAAGTCACCTACAAATGTTTTAATGGGAGTGCATATTCACTATCATGATGAATGAAACTAAAATTTTAGTTCTCTCTAGGCCTCCAAATGTTCTTTTTTCTCTGTCCCTTCTTGAACCTGTCATTAAAGGTTCTTGCTCTTGATCCCAGGGCTGGCTCACGGCAGCTAGCAGAGCAACTTGGTGGCTGCTTGGTGAAATGGGGAAATGTATCTTTCTGAGTCTCTGTTAAAAAGGCAGCTACCTGTAGACTGAAGGTTGTGGTGCAGAATTCTTTGTGCTGGATGGTGCCACTCACATGAGGGTAATGCTTTAGTTGCTACTTAATCTTCCTTCTGATGATGGCCCCTATTATCTGGTTTCTTACAGTGTTGAGATCACTTATGAGGAAAGACAAAGGATTATTGAGGGAAGGAATTGTTCTCAGAATGTCCTACTTTTTGGGAACCATACTGATTTATTTCTGTGTTGCAGTGGATGGGTGGATTTTGCAAGTACTCACTGGATGACCACCTGCTTTGAAGGTGACTTAGAGCCACACAGACACAGCAGATCCATGGGAAGAGTGTGCTGGGAGAGACTTCTGGACAAAGAGCAAGAATAGTCTGATGATGAGCTATTTGGGATGATTTTGCCTAAGCCATCCTTCCTGAGCCTTGGCTTCACTCCAGAACTATGACAGCCCACTTAGCAGAAGTCTACTTTGAGTCACAGGAGTAGAAAACCAGCTGGGCTGTATGTGGCCAGCCTTTATTCACCTTGAAACCTCGGGCCTTAGGAATAGCTGAAGCTTGGGAACCTCTGAAGTCCATGAAGAGATGACCTGGAAGACCTAGTGAGAACAGAATGGACTGCAGCCTTTGGGAAACAGCAGGTGTGGGATTTATTAGTGTGAAGCAGTCTCAGTGGGTGCCAGAGTTGATACTGGATTTTGCAAACCTCTGCTCATCCCTATACATGTGTGTACAGTACATACTCTCAATTGTTGCAAACCACTTTTTGCACTGACTCGTAACCCACACTGGAAAGACAAAAGGGGAATGATCATTGCATTCACAAAAATGTGTTTATAGACTGCTGGAAAGACTGCTGCTCCCCAGCACCATTGAAAGGCCTGTAAAAAAAACATAAATCACATACTAAAAAATGTAGAGAAAAGGGTAGAAAAACCCACGTAATATTTTATTGTAGTACTGAGCCACACTTCCGCAGCATAGTTCCCCCTTTCAGCTGAAATGGGTCAATACTGTGTTACACTGCAAACTCGACTGAATTTCAAGGAAAAACACAGGGGCATTGTCATCATATTGTCCTTCAGTAACAGAAGTTACCTCCACTATTTAAATAATATCCTTGGTCTTTGGCTCCATGCATTATTTAATAATCTTGGAAACTTCTGTGACCTTTAAGCAATAGTAAACTGTGATTGCTTGACAAATAGATCAATGTTTGCATAATAGTTGTGTCTTTGGAGGTACAAAAATATTCATCAGAATGCCTTGACCGGCTTCCCTCACCCTTCATTTCTTTGGCAGTTCTCCAGCAGCATTGCCCTCTGTTAAACATTATACCACTTCAAGGGTATTTGCAGGACTAGGAAGCAGGCAGCATATTATAGTACTTGAAAATGGAGGGGAGGTTGCATGTCTCTGAGGCACACTCACAAATGCACACACATATATGCCATGAGTAGCTGTTACCTTTGGTAGGAAACTATGTGTTAAAGAAAAGTCAGTAAAATGATGGGCTATCTCATGTGTTAAGTAGATATGTTAGATTTATTTCTGGTTCACACACACTCTTTTAGAAGGATGATAAACTGGTATTTGCTGTTTGAAGGGCATACTTGAAAGCAAGGAACTGGGTTTGAACTTCTGGTTTTATTGTTAGCAGTGTTGGTTGCAGGGCCAGTTAAGCAAACATGTGGGCTCCTGCATGCTCCTTAGCAATACTTAAAGGGAAAGTTGTATTGACACATTCTCTATTACTTAAGTTTGAATGAGAGGGATCATAGAAGTTAGAAGTGGACTCAAAGAAGAATACTGAAGAGCACAATAACTTAGTTCCGTGGCATTTGATATGAAAGTATCTGCAGTTTCATGATCAACTGTTTAATGCTAAATGCCTCTGTGATACCTATTTCCCACTAGCAGGTAAGGAAGATAACTGTGCCCCCTGCATATCCATATGAGAACAAGTAATATCAATTTCAATTAAAAAAGAATTTTTTTCTACTGCAGTGCAATATGCATACGCAAGTATAAATGCAAACACATCTATAATCAGTATATATATCCATATATATCTTTATCCCCAAATACTATGAGCATCAGATGAGCATAAAGGATAAGAAGATCGTTTTGAGAAGTTTTCAAGAAGACAACTAGAAAACGTTGATTTCAAAGTTGTAGTGTAATTCAGATCAAGGTGTGATGAAGCAATGTGGAAATCATCCCAGCTTGGCAAAGTGGGTGATTACAAAGAAACCTGGCACATTTCCACAGAGGCATCTTTATCTGTTGGCTTTTTTTTTCCAAAGAGGGAAGCTCTCAACCCTCTTAACTTGAAGTCTAGCAGAAGGAACTGTTGACATTTCAGTGACATCTTCCAGTCGGATCTCAAGAATGAATTCTTGCCTTCTGCTTGGCTTGCACCATCATAGTGCCATACCTGGGACACACTCTAAAATAGTTATGACACTGTTACTCTCCACTGATTAATCAGAAACCCTGTATCTAAAATATTACTATGTCACAGTAGATACAATAGCTCCTAACTTCTTATTTTGTTCAATATATAGAGACTTCAAGAAAGATACCTGGTTGGGAGGTGTCGGCTTTTTAAACATTTCTGATGTTAAAACCATGAAAAGGAACTGTATTTTTATTTTATTTTGTTTTACTGGAAAATGATCAACTTTATAAACCTTAATTTTTAGTTTTTGGAAAGAAAGTTTTCTCAATATATTTTCTACTTTGGAGATGAAAGACCTTAGAAGCAACACTACAAAAGTTAGAATTATCAGAGGAGAAAAGTGCCTCATTGCACTTCAGAGGCTTCAAGGGTCCCTGGATGAAGCCATTTAGCACTTGGTATGTTTTGGAAACTTAGGTATGAAGCATTCCTGAAGTAGCCTGAACTCAGATGCCAGACAGGTCCCTCATGTTTCCAGCTTCTCTGAGTCTACATAGTTTGGCAATGAATGAGGAATAGAGAGTGGCTCTGATAACAGAACAAGTTCAGTAATTTAAAGCTCTCTCAGATCTGAAACCATGACAACTGACATTGCTGACATCCTTTTCACAAGTCCTATTCCACTCTGTTATCTTCAGCATCCAACTCTGCTTTGAGACGCCTTTGTGGAAACATCTTTATCTGAGGAGCTCAAAACACCCTCAGGTCTTCAGGAGTGTGGCCCTATTTCCAAACCAGGATGTGGGTGCTGTAAGGTCCAGGATTGACTGCTAATGGACACATTAACTACGATCCTGGAGTAAATTGTATTGTTACTCAGATAACAGGTTAGGAAATAATGATCAATACTGCTTATAGTCTGAAAAGTGCAAAGGACAACCTAACTGAAGTGACTACACTATTATAGTTAAGAGTTGGGTACGTTAACATGGGAAAATTAATTAATGTATACACTATTTAAAAGCGACTTCAAGGTACTAATGCTATAGATTTACAGAATGTTTATGCAATCCTAAATATATTTTGAAGAATAAATCAGCTTGAGAGGAAGGGTGTAAAACATATGGTCCACTTCATCTTAGTATTTAAAGAATAAAACCATTCTGAAATAACATATTCAGAAGAGAATCCTCAAATACACAAACAATATTTTAAAACACAGAGTTTATGGAAAAAAAAAAAAGGAAGTGTAGAAAATCAAGTCTGACAGGGAAAACATACTTGAAATCAGTAGGAAAAGTTCTCCCAAGTGTCACATTTTATGTTAACTAATAGTCATTGATGATATCTACATTTACAAATATATAAAGGAAGTAGGATAGTATAATCAATACATAAAAAGTCCTCCTGTTTCTAGTTAGCTACATGCTCACAGGAAAAAAAGCCTTCTGAAGCTCATGCATCAACATGTTTCTCTAATTATCTATCAGCACAACGTTGCATCAAGGTCTTCTATGGGAAAACTGATTAGCATAATGGGATCTTCCTCCTGTCAGCTTGTTTTGTTTCATTAGTTCTTGTCTTTTCCCTTCTGTTGTCCCCAGGTATTTGGCTTTCCCCACATTCACAAACATAAATTCAATTATCCAGAGACGACTTGAATTACTGGGGAAAAAATTCATATCATGTCCTACAAAACAACCATTTTTTAAAACATATTTCCTTGAAAGATTCTTTTTAAGTGATCATAAAGTTCAATCTAGGACACTGATATGCAGAGACTTTCTAATTGACTTCTCCATTTTCTCTGTGTACTTTCATCCTTAGGTCTAAAGAAATGATAAATTGTGTCATGTGGAAGCTAAGTGTCAGTTTCAGCTGGGACAAAACTGTTTTCTTCAGAGTGCCTGGTATGATGCTGTGTTTTAGTTCCTGGAGAAAGACAGTGTTGATAACACAACACACTAATAGCTGCTGCTAAGCAGTGCTGTACAGAGTCCTTTCTCATCAAAGGGCCCAAGGAGCCATGAGGGAACAGAATTAGGACAGCTGACTTAAGGCCACATAGATATTCCATACAATATGACATAAGGTGGAAGGGCTTTTGAAGGAGATGGAAGTTCATCTCTGTCTCTCTTTTATTGCTCAGAGGCTAGCTGGGCATGGGTTGGGGAGTGGTGAGCAATTGGTTGTGCATCACTTGCTGTATACTTTCATATATATGTATATAGAGAGAGTTGTAGCTGTTATCCTTTTCCTTTTCTCTCTCTTAGTAAATATTTTTTTATCAACCCACAAGTTCTACTTTTCTTTCCCCATAAAATTGTAGATCTACTAAGATTGGAAAAGACCTTGGAGAACAAGCCCAACTGTCTACATTCTACCAATATTTCCCCACTAAACCATGTCTCTTAGTACAACATCTAAACATTTCTTGAACACCTCCAGAGATGATGACTTCAGTTCCCTTCTGGGCATCACATTCCAGCACCTGACCACTCTTTCAGAGAAGAAATTTTTCCTAATATCCAACCTGAATCTCCCCTGGTACAACTCCAGTTCTTGTCCTCATCCCACTTTGAAGAGGAGCAGTGAATGAATGACTGTGTGGTATTCTGCCACTTGCTGGGTTAAACCACAACAGAAAGATAATCTTTTAATTTAACATATACAACACTTACTGCAGTAGGATTCTGTTTATAGACCTTTGGCATTACATTCCCATCATTTCTCTTATTGAAATTCAACTTGATCAAACACATAGTGAAGAGGAATGAAATTTTCCCAGCTCACAAAACATTACAGCAGCTAGAACAACTGCAATGTAAGTCTTCCCATCTCTTACATTTTAGTATTATACAAGTGTATTAGTGTAAAGGTATATTTCACTATAGGATGAATCTGAAGAGGATCTAAACCGCATTTTTTTCAAATAATATTGGAAGAGTGGGAGGATAGTTGGAAGAATATTTAAGTAAGGGCAGAGGATGTTCTACCCTCTCTTCCAAGCAGGTCAAGTCATAGCATATCCTGAAGCTGGTTCTACTGACAACATGCCTGCATGCCATGCAATAAATGACCTTGGTGGAGAAACAGTGCTTTGCAGGAGATGTTATTTCATCACGTTTAAAAAACAATCTTCAGAATTCCTGGAAAATGGATGAAATATCTATTATAGATTTTACGAGTACTGTATTTAACATGAAAACCTTTCAAATTGACTATGATTCATACTAATAAATTGATATACCTTAAAAAAATAGAATCTATGATACAGAATTGCAGGGAACAGCTCAAAACCTACAGCAACTTTTTGAGTTGCTCAGTGGTGAAGAATTAAGTAGAGAAAGGCAAGTAGATGAATAACACCAAATATTTTGCACCTTTAACACCTACTGAAATGTATGGCAGCTGAAGATTCATACAGCAGATTGCAAATCAAGGCTTTGTTACCACGATTTGGTCCTTTCTCATTATGAAAACTAAGTACCTATGAGACAATCCTTTAACTAGTATGTGACAAAACCTAGCTCTGCCTCCCATCTGAAGCTTGCTAAACATCCTTGTCATGAAGTCCCTCACAAGTGAAATCCAGGGTACAGCAGCATTTCTGTGTGTTGATGGCATGCCCTCTGCATTTATTTCTTGCAAACCTCACTGAAAAGTGAGCTGCAGGTAACTGTGATACATGTCTTTGGCAGAGCAGAAGAATATCCCTTTCTTATGCCTTGATGGGCAGAACTGGAAGAGGCGTATGGGAAAGATCTGTGCTTCTGACTCCTATTGACCCCGCACTTCATTTTTGTTACATTCATGGACCTGTTTTGGCAATTGCTGTAAAAGAGGAAATAGTAATCAAGTAATTTCTTCATATCCCAGAAAAAAAAATAAATACAAGAAATGAGGCTCTCAGTTGTTTTTAAACAACCAAAGAACTATTTGAAAAATAATTACAAAGCAATAAGTGGTTATATGTGAGGTATATATATCAAGACAATGAAACACAGGAAGTAGAAAATGATATTTTTCCTGGTCTAATGTATGATAATAATCACAAGAAATTGCAATTTAGAAAAAACGCATTTCTTTTTGCTCCTATCTATATTTTGTTAAATTACTATTCTCCGTTGTGACAGAAAATTAATTGCTACTGCGGCTGCTGATTGCTTCTTAAGGACATTGTAATACACAGCTTTTTGGTTCAATGTTATTCTCAACTCAAATATCTTTGTAAATATCATATATGGACAATCTTGTAAGTATGATACAATTCAAGTTATGCTTGTAAAACCTCCACTTAAAATGAATCTCCATGTGACAGGTAATTGGCTGGAGGCCTGTTTTTTTGTTATTGATTTAACTTAATGCCAATGTACACAGGTGTGTTGGCGGGTTGTTCAAGCTTCCAAGGCACCCACATTTGGCAGGACAATTAATTGTTGCATAATAAGATTATTTTCCCCCTTCAGCCTTGAATCTTTCCAAAGTTGTCTTTTAAACCTTTGTAGGTATATATGTGGGTGAGAGAAAAATACCCAACAATGTTACCATGAGGCATGTTTCGATTTATTGTTTGAGGTGCTCAAGGAAACAGCAACATATAGATAAGATATCTGCAAATATATATTTGCCATCTGAGGAGAAAACAACAAAAACCTTTATATAATTAGGATTTTTTTTTCACGCAATATAAAGTTTCATACTGTTGTCAGACAAAATTGCTTATTTTAGACAGAAATGCTGCACTGAAAATATTAGCTGTTCAGTATACTTTAAATGCAGACAGGAGATATGATTTGCCCTTGGACACAGAAATATCTCCATCACAGACGTCCAACTGAGGACTCATTTGAATACTTTGAGAAAAATCCTGGCTCTGTTGCAGCGGATGGGAATTTTGCCATTAACTTTGATTGGACTTTGGTTTGCTTCTTCAGTATGTGGGAAGATATGTATCCCCGAGGAGCACACAGGGTAATCTGGAGAAAGTGAACAATGCCACAGGAGGAACAGCTGGCCAAAAATCTAGGGAGAGCAATGACCTTAGAGAAAAAGAAGAGGCAGCATTGCTGTGGGAATGCATTGTATGAGGTGAGGTGGAGAGGTGGGAGGAGATTTCACGAAAGGATGTGCAAGAATGTTCCAAGCATAGCAGGTAGCATGACTGAACGTGTAAAATCAAGAGCTGGAGAAAACACTTCTACTTTCACAAGCCCGAAGAAATGAATGAAGAATGAAAAGTGTTGTGTCCAAACTTTGGAAGAGCTGGTTCTCTGAAAAGCTGTGTGATGGCTCCTCTTCTACCCAGGTGTTTCTCTTGGGCTTAGTTCAAAAGCAAGGATTTGTTTTCCTTTCTGGATTTATCCACTAAATTGTGTTTCACGGGGCCGTGCCATCAGCTGTCCCCTCACAAGAAAAAGGCCACAGCTGAGAAAATCAGGCCAGTTCAGGACCAGAGAGCCTTTGCCTGAATGACACTGAGAAACTGCATTGCACCTGAGTGGAAAATTGCTCTCTGAGTCCAAGGGAAGATTTTTTATCCTGGTGCTTAATTTCCTAAAAGACGATCCTGTCAAGCTGTGCTTTGGGATGCCTTAGGTTAAAAGTCATTGGCACTATGGACAAGAACTTCCATATAGTAGAGCAGACGATACACATTCAGTAAAAATCCATATAAAATATTTATCAAAGTCTCACAGCCCTGGATGTCTACCGGAGACTGTATGAAAACTAAAAAATTGCTCTTTAACTTTCTCTGTCAACACCCAAGCACTTTATTCTACAGTATATGGTAATGGAGTAAAACATACCAAAATAAAACTTTGTCAACATAAAGCTTTGTTTTAATTTAAAGGAGCACACAAACTCCTCAGAAATAACCCCACTTTTTCTTTGCTGACTTCAATATCTGACAGACACTGACACAGGAAATGAGATGTGTGTGTATGTAGTGTGTGAAAGATAGGAATGGTAATGGTTTGTTCTCCAACAGCACTGAAAGCCCAGTTGCTATTTTCAGATTTCTTATAAATCCTGTAATACTGATCTGGAAAAAAAGCATCAAACATGGAAAATACTCCCAGCTGCTGTGGGCAAAGTGCAGTAGAAGCAGGTACTGCCATGTGTGCTACTGCAGACAGTGGTAAGCTCCCTCCCTTCTTCTATGCTTAAAAACAAAACAAGACAAAACAAAACTCATTTTCTTCAGTGCACACAGGAGAATGTTTGGCATTTGCTACTACTGAGCAGCATTCTTGCCGTGTTTTGCTGTCTGTCAAATGGCATGCTCATCCTCTGCCAAGAAAAATACTTGTTTCCAGTACTAACCACGCTCCCTGACTACCCTCTAGTGTATATTCTTCCTGGACTGCTATCTGTCCATGCAACATTTGAAAGATATTAAAATGATTATGATGAAATTTCTCGTTTACTGTGCTGGCAAGAGCTGGGATATGATTCAGAGTAAATGCTTGAGTTCTCAGGGAGAAGGGAGTTCCTAAAGTTGCTCCTTTCTGACTGCCTCCATCCATCCACATGTAGACAGGACACTGTTGGGCTCTGTATGGCACATAGACAGGCTCTGCTCTGGGATAACATTCTTAAGATATGAGCTGATGGAGAAATGATGAAGAAAGAGCAGTTGGTAGGCAGATACCAGAACCTGTAGTGATTGTACCTATAAAAGGAGAAGATTGTTGTGAAATGTGTAATGACACTTGAAAGGCAGTAGCTGGCAACTCAGCAAGAAGGGCTTTCTGCTTTGCTCTTCATTTGGTGAGATGGACTCATGGTATCCACACAGGTCTGAACTCCTCAGAGTGGGGATGATGCAACTACAGGGTGCATTCCTACATGATCAGATCATTTAGGTATCTCCTAACACTAAAATTGAGACCTTCAGCCTTTGGAATTCCTGGAAGTCTTATGAGGAGTGGCTGAGGGAACTGGGATTGTTCAGTTTGGAGAAGGCTCAGGGGAGACCTTACTGGTCTCTACATCTGCATGAAAGGAGGTTGTGGTGAGGTGGGAATCAGCCTCCTCTCCCAGGTAAGAACAATAGGATGTGAGGTAATGGCCTTAAGTTGTACCAGGGGAATTTCAGATTGTATTTGAGGAAAAAAGTATTCTCAGAAAGAGTGGTAATACACTGGAACAGGCTGCCCAGGGAGGTGGTGGAGTCACTGTCCCCGGAAGAGTTCAGGTGCTGAGTGACATGATTTAGTGGGCATGGTAGGGATGAGTTGACAGTTGGAGTACATTAATGTCTGTTACTTAGTGGTTTCTTCCAACCTTGATGATTCTATGATTCTGTGATAACAGTTCTATGAAATATTAGCCATTTGTGCCTCCACCTGAGAAATGACTCTGTGCTTTGCAAAAAGAAAAAAAGTTTGTATTCTGATTGACATATTTGTATGTCCATTTGGAAATGAAATGTTCTGTTTTTGCCCTTCACAGTACAAGAGCTGCATCTCTTTCAGCAATCTAAGTCTGATTTGGGTCCCACCTTACCAAAAGACTGATTGTGACTGCAGCAACAAATGCCCTGAGACACCTCTGCAAACTATTGGTGGTCAGAGTTCACCAGGGAGAAGCTAGAAGCATCTCCACATATTGCTGTAGTGCTTTGCAGGCCACAGCTCAACCACCATCATCATGGTAAATTCTTCAGTTTGTGCAGACGTCAGGGTAGAATTTGTGTCATTTGTCTTTCAGCATCTACAGAGTGGATGTCTACAGGTGTGCTAATCTCTCCGGGCTTCCTATATAGTCAAGAAAGAGAAATAAATGTTTTTAGGGAGCAACTTGCCTGAACCATTATACACATTTATTGTAGGAGGACATGAATCACACTCAAGATTCCTATGCATAGCCTGTCTAGGTCCTCACTGACTCTACCAATAATCTGGGATGATTAGCTTAAATGCATATTATATACACATTTATTTACCTCTGCTTAATTACATGAGAGCCACCCACTTCCCATTACAGAGCAGCCTTTGAATTTAGATGATGCGGGCAATTTCTGCAAATATTATAGCAGACTGAAGCAGGCAGTGGTGTACCCTTTTTCTATGAAATGGAAGAAGTGTCTTTGTTTAGAGGAGGACCCTCTAATTCCTTTTGCTTCTCCATGGAACAGGGCCTAACTCTTCTGGAAGAAGCAAATAGGAGACCTTGAGATTGGTAGCAGCATGGACTGTAGAAGGAGGAGTTAACTGAGCCCTAAGGTACTTTAGGGACATGGCAGGTTGTACTGGCTCCCAAATGATTAGAGGCAGTGGGGGATCTGGTTGGAGATTTGCTTAAGGATCCCACCCATCCTTTCTCCAGAGGCATGAAATGTCCTATGCTGCCTTTTCCCATTCCTTCTCTATCTCCTGGAGTCTCATGAAATCTCCTCATAGACCTCACATTCACCTCTCCTTTCTCTCTCCAAAACCCAACTTCCTCTTCCTATCCTCTGAAGTACCCTCAACCGGTCCCTTCTAGCCTCTTTTTCTGAAAACTCTTCTCCGTCTCCTTCAAACTGTGAGAGGTCTTTGGATAAAAGAGCATCAGAGTGTGCATGGTGGCATGCAGCTGCCTATGTTAGTTTGTGTTTTCTCTCTCCTGTGTTTGTGCTTTATATTTTTAAAGTATATTTTCCAAAATTTGAATGATACTCATTTAAGGGAACGCTTCATAATTTTATGTACAGTTAGGAATATTAGTAAATAAGAAATAGCCATAGGAATAGCCCAATAATTTCAAGAGAACACATTAAATTTCCTCAAAAGCCCAAAATGATGCCCAGAAAACAAAAGTTTCCAATGATTTATTAAAATACTTTTTAACCTAAATTGCATAATGAATATTCATAATACTACAGTAAAATTAATGAAGTAATGAAAGTTTAAAGATACAAGTATGGCAAGATCTATACAGAGAAAATGCCCCATCCCTGGAGGTGTCCAAGGTCTGACTGAATGGGGCCCTAGCAGCCTGGTCTGTTAACTGATATAGTGGGTGGCAACCCTGTCTGTGGCTGAGAGTTGGAACTAGATGGTCTCTGAGGTCCCTTCCAACCAAAACCATTCTATGGTTCTACGAAGAGAAAGAAATTCATTTTACGCATGAGGCTTTTAGGTAAATTGTGATAGAGAGATCATGACCTTCAAGATATGCTAATGGATAATATAAACTCCACATGGCTGGAATCAGAGGACACATTTCATATCACAGGAAATTTTTAATAGAAAGAACGAATTGGTTTTGGTTCACCTTTATGGTTTTAAAACTGTGATATGAAATATTTTTCCTATATCTGCAAAATATTTTGAATTTTGAAAATGTTTCTATCTGAAGTGCAATAAAAAACAGGAGTTGCAATAAGATGATGAGTCAATAATGAATAAATATGATGTTTGGAACTGACAATTCTGGCACATTCCAGTGCAGTTACTATTACTGATATATTTTTACTGTGGATACAACAACTGACATTTAAAAACCAATCTGTTCTGAAGAGAAAATTAAAAATAATGTAAATAACATGTGGAAACAAGAGGCTCAAAATCAGAATAATTTTACAAAAAAAATAAAACCAAACAAACAAACCAGGTTTGAAAATATATCTTTTTCCGAACAAAAGAGTGAAATAAAACAATTCATAGCCAATGCTTAAAACACTTATAGTCTCAGCATACATGTGTACCACTGACACAACATACAGCTGCCTCCTAACTAATCAATTATTAGGATAATAATTAATAGTCAACCACAGATTTTCAACTACAAGATAATCCTCCCTTCAGCGCTGCTACTGCAAATCTTTTCTCCCCCCTTGCGGTCCCCTTCCCTGTGCAACTGGACATTTTCATTCCTTTAGGTTTTTATTTTTGTACTTTATAAGCAACTCCAAAGAACTATAGAGGCTCCAAGCATCTTTCCTCTTATTATTATGCAGATCTGCTTTTCTAGATCCTCAGTATTTTATCTATCACACAAGCATAACCCACTGGTAATCAGTGACTACAATTACAAGATCTTGAACACAATGAGAGAAGAAATAGTATTTTACATTAGACTTTAAAATAAATACCCCTCCATTGCTCAGTGTGATTACTGGAGATGAGGAAAGGAAGTTGTTGACCTTGCCATCCCTTGAACCAGGCTACTGTACCACGAGGACTATATACATAATAAAAGAGAACTAATTGATTAGGGATCTTTTAAAACATTTGGGATGGTTCTTGAATCCTGCATGCATCACACATTCAAAGTGTTATTTTTTAAAAGACTGTGAGAATTTCTGTAAGATACGTGCTACATGTCTGACCTTTTTCTATCCCCATTACATCCCACTTCCCTCCTCACTTTCTGTCCCAGAGCTCTGGCCATCCAAGTTCTGACCCTGCCAGAATGGTGCTGCTGACGTGGTGAACACTGGCTGCTATCTTTGCCTGGCAGAGATGTCCATCCAACATTGAATCTTTCAGAAATTTTGCCTTCAGTAACAGGAGAGAGGAAGAAAAGTAGAAAAAGAAATCACAAAAATCATTTTTAGAGAGATTTTAAATTTGAACTGCTCTTTCTGTTTAGGAATTTGAGCTGCACTCTGTGTTCCGGATGCAGTTGGACACGCCATTGAGACAAGGTACAGTTGAAAAATGCTGTCAATGATCCCAATAATTTCGAAATGATCTAAAAAATTCCTGAAATAGTTAAGATAGATACATTCAACATCCGTAACAAAGAATAGTAATCAAAGCGTTTATAAACTAAATACTGTTGCCACCACTCTCTTCAGCCCTACCACCAATTTCATATATATTTTCAGACAAGACCAGGAAAAATATGATTTGAAGGATCCATTAAAAGGGAAACTGTTGTTCAACTTCAGTCATTGATAGAGTGATAAAATATATATTTATATGCAGTTTTATATATACAAAATGAAACTCACATCCTGCAGTATCTTACTGGAGCTCAGATGCAGTGCATGACATATCATATTTGTGGAAATGGGATCTATAACCTAATGTATTCTTGCATCAAAGAATAATGTCTCATAAATAAATCATTACAGCCTGTCACATCTATGGTTTCACACCATAGTGTATAAAATAATGTATTTTGAGATATGGGAGAAGGTGATTATCTAATGTTTCAACAAAAAAAAAATCGTCCTGTGCTAATGCATGTGCTGTCTTAGAGGTGTTATTGCCTTACCACTGTTCATTGAGGACTAATCCATCATATCAAAAGAATGGCAGCATTTCACTTTTAAAAAACTGACACAATTTGCGTGTGGCTTTTTCAGTAATTAAGAAATCAAATAAGCTTGAGTGAAACTATTTAAGAGGTTCTAGATATAATTAGAACACCTCATTCCCTCATAATAATTCCTAATTAAAGTAATTTGTCTTTTTGCCCTTTTTTTCAAGGGTGAAGAGCAAGTGGTGATGAATGCTCAAAATCAGGAAAAGTGAAAATTGCAGTGTGTTGATTTGCAGTGATTGAGCGTGTTCCAGTTTTTAACAACCACTGCCGGCTGAAATGCTAAATGAATCTCCAGCCTCTATTTACACTGTGAATGTGTGATCTGGAGTCTGACAATCAGCAGAATCTGGCACACAAAGAGCTGAAGTCCAGACAGGCTGAGCACAAAAGTTGCATCTTTTAAGGCTTGTGCTGGGGGAACAATACAGTGAGAGTGCACAGGAGAGACAAAAAAAGTCTCAAATTTGTTCCACTGGGTGAAAACTGTCCTTTTAACATTTTATTTGCAGCTGTGCCCAGATGATGATGGATTTATCACATGAACTGGGGATTAGTAAACAACGTGTACCCTATAAAGAGCAAAACAAGTCCTTGCTCATCACTGCACTTAATTGCAGTGGTTATATCAAAGCCATATAAAATTTAATCATCAACCACAAGTAAGACTTTGCTTTGCATGTGTGCTTGCTTCCCTGTTTTTCCACCTGTTTAAATGAAAGATTCTTGGAATATCACAATATGTAAATATTGTTTATGATGCAAAAATATGCTCTTTCATCTCCTGGCTGCTTTGATGTCGTGATATACAAAGCTTCTAGTGCCACCACCTACCTGACACACAAAGGTCTTATCTGATTCATAAACATATGTGCCCAGTGCAAACAGGCTGTATCCAATGGATGATTTTTCTTTTCCTTGTAATGCTTTTTTTTTTTTAACAGACAGAAAGAGAAAGAAAGTGTAAATGACAGAATTGCTCAGGTGAAAAGATTATTTTAAGCATCAGGTAAAGATAAGCCCATTATGACAGAGAAAAAGATGTAGGTCAATATCGATCCTAAGAGGTTAGTTATATATATAGTCAGCTCGTAAAATGTGTTTTAAAAGCTGAAACTTTTTTTAAAGACTTTTGATCCAAGTGGGAAATAAGCAAATAAGATCAGGTGTCCTCCTAAGTCATACAAATAAGCCTAATTAGCAGGAGAAGAAAGAGAAAAGCAGAAAGAAAGTCAATGCTGGAAACAGGACAGATGGAGCCAAGGAAAGAATAAGGTCTAGGTAATAGTTAAAATTTGCAGTTCATTGGTAAACATTTTAAACCTAAAGGAGGAGTTTATTACAGATTAATCCATGATATGTCTAATATAAAGCTATGTTTATGTGGATTTCTCATAAAACAATGGGATGGAGCTTCAGTCTGGTAGAGCCCAAAATCTGCAAGGGGCAGCCATTACCTCCAGCTGAAAACACAGGACCATTAAGGAGAGGTGTCACAACTGCCAGCAAAGGTCCTCTGAGCTTTTTAGGGCAAATTAGGTCCCTGTTCCCTCTATGCATGCAGAGCACCAGGATGTGCATGGCAGGGCTTGGTCTCAGCCACCCTAGAACAGAACCTGGCCATTTAATATCACACAAACTGCCACCACTGCAAGATCTTCAAGGTGTAATGCTTCTTTTTCTTCTTCCTTTTTTTTTTTTTCCTATTTTTTTCTCTTTCCATTCCATTCCTTTCTTTTTTTTTTTTTTTGTTTCCAAGAGCACCCTGGGAAATCCTTTCGTGTTCTTTATTTCCATCTAAGCCCTGGCTTGCTTTGAACAGCAGAGGTAATTGTGCGGGTGAACTTCAGAGATTTGAAGGGATCAAACTTGAAAGCCTCTGAGTGAAAGTGCAAGCTCCGACTGGAATGCTGTCAGGTGCTGCGAGACGGGACGTGGCGGTGCTGCCGTCGGAGGAATCCTTGCACAGGGACAGCCCGAACCTGCACACAGCCTCTGCAGTCAGCAAGACACCCATAACCCACAGCAGTGCTCAAATGAAGCAGTACTGCCCCCTCTGATCTATAAATGGGTGTGTGATGATGTGACTTGACCAGGGACATCTATGTCAGTCAGTGGCAGAGAGTGAGGAAACGACCCTGATGTCTATTTTCAGGTTTTCTCTGAGCATCGGAGCACAGAAGCCAAAGGGATGCAGGTTTACATTGTTTATAAGAGCTACATGGTCCTCTGGCTGGAAAATCCTGGTGGATTCAATATTTAAAAAAAAAAAGAAGAATCAGGGAAGACCTGAGAAGAATATAATAGAGGTTTGTAGACGGAATTTCAGAAACCAGCAAAACTGAAGGAAGGAGACTGTTATAAAGCACAGCTTTTGCAATGGAGTTATACATTCCTTTAAGTTATATACAAGAGCCAAAATACTCTAGATACGGTTCCTCCCTCTGCCAGTTTTCCTCGATCTTCCCTTTGAGCACAGGTAAAGTTCCTCATGTTATAAGGCAGGGCAGGGTATGTTCTCCTGCCATTTCCCACACCCTTCTCACCCTGTATCTGACTATCAGCACTGCTGCAATCTAGGAAAACAGGAAACATCAGAACTGGTTAGATTTTTCTACTCCTGAATGTATTTTTTTCAGAGTTCCTTTGGAAAATAATCCAAAAATAAAAGAAAAGAAAATAACAACAAAAAACCCAACTGTTTTCATGATTGTTTTTCCCTGCTGGATTTCAGACAACAGCACCTATAATAAGAAATGAAAAATACATTTATTCTTCAATCAGAAGTATTTGTCTTGACCAAGAGTAACTATCTTAGTAATCTATCACACTGTATTAATGTCATCTTTTTCTATAATAGCTATTGTCATGGACAGTGAAAGTTTGTTTCCTGCAGTAAGAAGCATGGGAGATGTTTTTTTTTATTCTGCATTTTGTTCTATTTTGTCTTATTGTAACGCTATAAACTATGCAGTTATGCTTCATTTTAAGATTCTCAGTTAATACTCCCTGTCTTTACACTGCAGACTGTTTCATCTTCTGAACTGCCACCTGCCAGTGGCTGATTCTGACAGCACAACACAGTGTACATACTTCTGATCTCTTTCAACCTGCAAGCTTCTCCTTCTTAACTGGTGGATGAAAACCAATCCCCTGTGCAATTTGCTGAACTTTACTGTGGTTCTCAGTGCTATTTCAGTTTATACCTAAGAGGTAGAGAATGACAGAACCACAGAATATCCCCAAAGATCTTTGAGTCCATCTCCTGGCTCCACAGGGGACTCCCTGAGTATTAAACCATATTTAATTAATTGACACAAAAGCCAAGTGAATGCAAACTGTTTCAGATCAAATCCATGACAGTTCTTCCACTGTCAGCCCTCTCGTATGTGCAGACGCTTTGCTTCATTCTCACTTACTATTGAACAAATAGTATATGATGTTGGTATATGAATAGTACATGAATCAACTAAGGACTTGTGATCCATACTAACATTTGCCATCCATCTCTTTTCCAAATTATCCATTTCAGTCACTGCATGTGTTGAAGAAGTGTAAAATAGTGGTCTGATAAGTGTGTGCTATTATGGTAGGAAATACCAGAGCAAATTCTCCTCTAACCCATCTGAATGCTGCTGAGACTGTTGGAGTTGCAGAGGTTCAAGAAATGCCATCTCCCAGCTTCCTCAAAGTCAAGTTCATGGTGGCTGAACATCTGGGGACAGTTGAGTCTGTGCAAGCCAGATAGGAAAAGGGAAATTAGTCGGAAGTACATTTCTCCTCTATAAGTGATATATTTAAGTGATATATTTAATTTCCAGCTATGAGACAAAACACAATAAACCATGGTCCATTTTTCTGGGGTCAAGGCTGCCTAGATTGTCATAATAACCGTAATAACCCTCCCTCACTTGCTATTTACCTTGAGAGCTATTTGCTGTCCTTTGTTTGCGTCTGACTATTGTGTAGGGTCTGTTCCACATCTTTTTGGTACAGTGTGTGGATTGTTGCAGGGATCTTTTGTGTCAGAAATGGTAAACTTTGTGCTCTGAGAAATTCTTTTCTAACCAGGGCACAGTGAGACCTACTCAGACTACTACCTTCCTGATGTAATTAACCATATAATCATGGAATTAAGACTCTTTGCAAAGGATATAGTGTTTTAATGATAATTTGTACCACAACAGCTCCTAGAGGAAGGGGTGCTTTGTATGAAGTACATAGAAAAAGTATACATGGACACGATACAGGGTTCAGTTGCAGATTCAACTACAGTTTGGTTTGGCCAGATGTGGAAAAGCTAGGAGGAAGATGTAGAAAGCACTAGTATAACAACATGAAAGGCTTCAAAAATAATTTGCTCAAGATCACAGGAGATGATCTATGGAAGAGAAAGAAGTTATGCATGTATCTCCAGAATTGCATTGTAGTGTAGTAACCATAGTATTCCCTTCTCTCCCTTGCTGTTATTTTGGATGTAAATAATTCTCAATTCTGACCACACATACAGCAAACTGACCAATTGTTTTCTGGGGAAATTCAGCCATGCAGAAAAGACGTGCTCAAACATCTAAAGAACAGCAAAACCAAAAGTGCTTATAACCTTTTCTCTCTCCAAGATTAAAAGATCAACTTATTTTCTACTTCTTTCTAATTTTATTGACATTAGCTAATGTCACTGCTAATGTCAACGTGCCAAGGTATCTTGGTGCCAACTGCACAACCAGGATTGGTGTTGCAAGGATACTAATGATGTGCTGCTGTCTCAAAGGGATCCATGCTGTCAGGTGCTTTTGAAGGACAAGGAATAATTTGTACTTTTCATTTGAGCCTTTCACTTGCTTGCTAACGGCTGCCTAACTGGAATGGGACGTACATCAGGGGCTCAACACTTCTTTCAAATTCCAAGCATACTTCACTAACTCCACTTATTACTAAAATCATGATTTTATCACTCAAGAGCCTCAACAAATCTGCAGAGAAGAATGTAAGGAAATTCTGCTACTGAAATCCTAGCCCTGTTGTTCACAGGAAGTTAAAGCAAATCTATTACAAGCAGAGCAGAGATGCTTAACAGTCCTTGCATGCTCACAAAGAAAATAGATTATTTATCATTTAGATCAAAAGAACAGGCAGATTTTGATTGATTTTTGAGATATGGCACTAATCTATGTCTTTGCATCTAATGGTTGTGAACACTGACTGATACATTAGAGTGGGAAAATATAGGAAATTTGTACTGTCTCTAATTTATCCTTCTTTAATAAACCCCACTGCTCTACAGCTGGTAACTAAATTAGAGGCACAAGCACAACATGAAGAAGACAAATTGAAGCCTTCTCTGCAAGATATGAGGAAAGGACTTAACCTGCAAATACAGTGCTGAAAGGGCTGTGGTTCATGATCTTAATAAATTGCTTACTGTGGTAATTCAGAATAGCGTGGTGGCACAGCACCCGATTTCAAGCAAAGAAGGAGCTATTGAGATCAGCTGCTCTCCAAGGCTGTGGGCCCAACTCCCTCAGGATCCAATGAAGAAAAGGAACATGTGCATACAGTATGAATACAGTTCCTGCAAGTGAACCAAAGTCTAGTTGTAGTGAATATAATCATAGAGTCACCGAATTATTAAGGTTGGAAAAGACCACTGAGATCATCAAGTCCAGTCATCAACGCATCCCCACCATGCACACTAACCAGGTCCCTCAGTGCTGCATCACACCATTCTTGAACACCACCAGGAATGTTGACTCCACCACCTCCCTGGGCAGCCAGTGCTGATGCATTACCACTCTTTCTAAGAAGAAACTTTTCCTGATATCCAATCTGAACATCTCCTGGCACAGCGTGTGGCCATTACCTCTTGTTCTATTGCTGTAACCTGGGAGAATAGACCAACCTTCACCTTTTGTCTTGTTGGTGGTGCTTGAATAGCTGGTCTTGCCATTTGATTCTTGACTTCTTTGTTTGAAATCCAAGAAGAGGCTTGTAGTCTCATTTTGTGCAGTCTAAAATATGACCATAACTCTATCTTCTGAAACTACTGCAGCTACTGAAAAAGTGTAGTAACTTACCATCTGACAATGGGAAAGGAAAAATGCTGTTCTAGACTCTCTTCTTTCAAAATGTTCTTCCTTACCTGACAAGTTTACCTATATTATTCAATATTCATGCTTTTCATACATGATGCCCTTGCTTTCTATATTCAGAGTCTAAGGAAATGCTATTGCCCAATGCCAGAAGCACACAACTTTTCTTTAATACACTAGATGTACTGACATATTTGCACCCATACTCAGATTCTTCTGTAAATTTCATTTTCCACTGAAACAAAAGATTGTACCTTTACAGGTCAGGAGGTCACCAAAAAGTCAACACATTATTTTGTTAAAGATCTGAAGTTCTGACACAGAAAGGTTTGAGGGATTTCAGAGACACGAATCAACTCAGACTTTTGAAAATTGTGGTATTTTTACTGCTCATTTTACTGGAATAACAGTGAAAGATGCATTTCCAGGAGTCATATTTGTATAGCTAACTTCCATTCTCATTTTTCTCACTACAGACATGTATATGATAACCATGCTTGCAGGTTTTTTGCACTGGTAAAAGACAACGTCAGTTGTGCATCACTTGTGCCCATCATAAGGGACTGCCCAGTCTTAGCCAATGTGAATACAGAGGAATGTATACTTTTGCACAGACAGAAGTATATAATGTGGAACTTGGCCTCTAAGGAACTCACTTCTGGCCCTCTTTACTGGTGGAGTGAAAATGAGTGTTAACCTCATTGTTCAGGCAGTGTTTTATCCCATGAGATCATGTTGGTTCCTTTTAATGACTTTTATTTGTTTTGTGAGGTATTTAGAAAGCCTTGGCAGGTAGGGTGCACATAAGCGAAACTCTTTCATATTTTTGGAATAGAAGACAATTGAGATTAGCTGATGACTGAGTATTCTTAGGGAATGAACTTCTCTCTTTGAAACTCTGAATTCATGTGTTACTGCATCTAACATACAGCTCTGTCAGCTTTACAACAGCACAGGGGCAGGCAGGGTGCATGATGGCAGCAGTGATGGGGGATTTGCTGGGTAATGCTGCAGGTGCACGTTGCTTGTGGCAGCAGCTCCAGCCAGAAACGCTGCTTTTACTGAGATCATAAATCATGTCAGCCCTCCTGAATACAGTTTTTCAAAGGGGTGAAACCATGGTTTGTGGGTTGGATATTTATCTTGCTCTTCCTAATGCTTTCCCAAAAGCTCTCCTTGAAGGGGAGTAGAAGGCGGTAAACAATTCTTTTGACCATAATTAGAACTAACTGATTGCAAAAGGGGTTTTGGACCTGTGTTCAAATCAAAAGGAAGAAAATGGGAAGCAGAGGCTCATTCCCAGGCTGTTTCTTGGGCCCTGTCCATGGACCAACGCAATGGAAGGGATGAGTGCTCTTGACCCAAGGCAGTGGTGTTCAGGTGTCTGCCGAGTGGGGCGGTAGCCTCTCTGTGCCCCTCTGCTGCTGCAGAGATGATGTGAGCTTTGAACGCTCGCTCCACGCTCTGCGGCCCCTGCTATCCCTGAGGCTGGGCTGAAAGCTCTGAAGTTTGCAGAGAAACATGCTGCGTCAGGCACAACCAGGCTGGCCCCACATAAAGTCAATACTTGTGTGAAAACAAATAAAATCTTAGAGTACGAGGCAGAGGCTAAAGAATGCCTTCACCTCTTTCCTTCAAGCAACTATTTTGTTAACTTGAAAGACGGCAGGGGTGATCTTACTCCATTCTTTCTCTACAGGTCAAATACTTGTCATAGGAGACACCCTAGTTAATATTAAACTAAAAATTAATAGATTAGATAACTATTACATGCTTTTAGTGCCGATTAATTTAATAGCTGTTTTTTTTCTTTCTCTTTTTCTAACAAGGTAGGTGAATATAGAAGTACAGTTTACTGTGTCTGTATGAGCTCTCAGATAGGTCTTTTGTGCTACAATTACCACCAATTGATTGGACTGACACATGTAATCCCCTTTGGATCACCCAATGATATGATGTCAGTAAGAAGTCCTTCAAACAGACTATTAAAAAGCACATGAAACGTGTCCTTATTGTAAGCTTTATGCTAGCTTATGCTAAAATAACAGTGATACAGTGGTATTTGTTTGAAAATGAAAGGATTATATGGTCTTTGTAAAATGAGGAATTTAGTATTGGGAGGGGCAGTGGGATGGTGATTTATTTTTTGTTTATGTTCCTCTGAATCCTTTGATATGTCAACTTCTGTCACTAACCATTAGGCCACTTGTAATTTCTTGTATCAACGAAGATGAAATACATACTGCCTCAAATAATTTATGTCAAATATTGAAGGGCATAGATGCTAGTGCTTATTGTGAGATTATAATGAGAACTGAATTGGGGTCTTCAGAAATCCATAGGTAATTTATTGTTAAAGAGCACACATGAATCACTCCAGCCTTTAATTGTCATGTGGATGCACTCTGCTTTCAGCTTGCAGTGGAAACAAATTGCTGAAATGGAGTGGTACCTCAGAAGAGAGATTTCACCGTGACCCTATATACTTATTAATATTGCTTTAAGAGTGCCATGCCTTCTCTTGGGTCAGATTCTGGTGTGAAGTGAAAGGAATGCCTTAAAATTTGTATTGCGTTTCATGAAGGAAAAAAAAAACAACACAAACAGGAGCAGCTTACATATACACCTTACGAGCAAGGGATGAGAGTCAAAAAGATTTGTGGTATTTATAATACTGAACAATAAAGGGTACCAGGGGATTTTATAGCATGATTTAACACTGAACTGTGCAATGAAATTAAGCCGTTCTGGAGATTTCTTTGTAATTCAACAACATCCTCATCATTCCTCTTTGCTCTGCTCTCTTTTTATCTTATAATGTCAAGATAACACTCCAAAGTGGTTAACAGACTGCTGTGCATGTGTTACATGGATGTGCTGCTTTAGATCATGCTGCTTCTCACAGAGAGAGAAATTTCATTTTTAACTTGAATCTAGGTGTTTTTGTCAAAAAAATCAAAGCTACCAGAAAATGGATATAAATTATTTGCGGGGTCTGGTTTTCTGTCTGCTTTAATATAATGTAATCTAAAGACAGATTACTCAAAATTACTCCTCTTGAGTGCTTCAGTGTAGTCATCACGACACTTCTCTGTGACTGCTTCACAATTTCTCATACTGTAAGAATTAGGGGCTACGCAGTGAAACTAGGAAACAGGAAGCTTAAAATATACAAAAAGAGGGCTTTAAAAGTAGGATGTATGAGCAAATTGTAGTACATCTTGAAGCAGAAATTTATGGAAGCCAAAAGTATAAAGTCTAAAACAATTTAACGAAGTCATGAAGGATACATTCTCTGGTGACTTTTAAGCTTAATGGTCTTGATGTGGTCACTGTTTTTAGAAGTCCATTACCCAGAATTACGACGAAGAATGAATTATATTTGGGAAGGAGAACTCTGAATTTGATCTATCTTCCCCTGCTGACCACAATCAGAGAGAGGATTCTGGGGTAAACTGGCTTAATCCTGTATGGCTGCTCTTACCTCCATAGAAAACTCTTACAGACTTACCATTATGAACAACGAAGTGTGTCTTTCACAGTATCACAGATTCAAATGGAAGGAGTTGGAAGGGAGCTCTGGAGATCATCTAGTCCAACCCCTGCTAAAGCAGTTCAAAGCATAAGGTTGCACAAGAGAGCATCCAGGTGGGTCTTGAATATCTTCAGAGGAGACTGCAACCTCTCTGGACAGCTTGTGCCAGTGCCCTGTCACCCTCACAATGAAGAAGTACTTTATTTTGTTCAGGTGGAATTTTCTGTGTTCCTGTTGCCCATTGCCCCTTGTTCTGTTTCTGGGCACCACTGAAAAGAGCCTGGCCCCATCTATTTGACTCCTACCTTTTAGATATTTGTAAGCATTGATAAGATCTCCTTTCAGCCTTCTCTTCCCTAGACTGAACAGATGCATGTCTCTCAGACTTTCCTCATAAGGAGATGCTCTGGGCCCCAGTCATCTTTGCACTCCTCCTCTGGGCTCTCTCCAGCAGCTCCCTGACTTCCTTGAACTGGGGAGCCCAGAACCAGGCAGTACTGACCACTTCTGTGCTTGCTGGTAATAATAAAATACCATATACAGCTATATCATCGTATAGCATTTAGTATGTTAATCTCACTGTTAGGATTCACAGAGTGGTTTTGTTAGACGGTTTCTAGATTCCCTTCAGAGATGAACCTGGAAGATCTGCTCCAGGTGTACTTCCAAGACGTGATCTTTCAGATGGCTTCAAACTACTTTTTCAGGGGAATTCAGATCAGAGGATCAGGCTACATCTTCTTCAGGGAAAATATTCCTAGACAGTTTCTGCAGCAAAGACATGGGGATTCAGTTACATCTGCTATCAAAAAACATTAATTCCTAAGAAGTTAAACCAAATTGCTTGCTAAACCACAGAGCTGAGCAAGCTCATCACTTGCCCAAAGCCAGAAACTGAACTCCATGAATATTATACTGCTATCTAACCATGCAAGTGACTGAAAGCAGCAGACACCTAAAGTTCTACTCCTGGGCACATCAGATGCATTCTATTAGTGAAAGTGGCACAACAGCTGAATTTATACATAAAACCATAACAATACACAAGCACTTTCTTGCACCAAAGCTCACTCCTGGCAGACATCCTCTAAACATGGCCACTTCATTGATTCATCCAAGGCACAATGAAAGGAAGAAATAGCACTGGTTTCTTACTCTAAATCTCTGGGGTTGAGAGACTCACTTAAGAGTGTGAAAAAAGCAGAAGGGCAAATCCACTCCTATAAGGCATAAATCACTAAAGTGGAGAGTTGAAAGAAGAAATAGAAATGGTGGTTGTGAGGAAGACCTGGAGGTCCCTCATCCAACTCCCACATGACATGGAACAGTTGCCAGCTGTGGATGTGCTCAAACATAACTTTAACTGAGTCTTAAAGCCCCCCAAGGACAGTTTCCATAACCTCTTAGGCACCTGTTCCAGCGCTACAGAGCTCTTCAAGTGCATTTTTTCCCAATGTCCAACCTGAGCATGCCAATCTGCACTCTGGCCATCGCCCCTTGTTACATGGTCTAGAACCACTGAGAACAGTTTGACTCTGTCATTTTTTTGTAACTCCCTGTCAAGTAGGTGCTATTACATTACCCCTTATCCTCACTGCCAGACTAAACAAACCAAGTTTCTTTAGGCTCTCCCGGTGAGTCAGGTGCTCTTGGCCCTTGACCATGTTGTGAGTCCTGTGCTGGGCTTTCTTCAGGTCTCCTTTCGGAACTAAAACTAATCTATACAGATGTGCTCACAGTGCTACCAAAAGTGTGGTAGTGGGATATTGCATTATTTTGCACAGGTTTGTGCCAACTCGTAATTATTAATTGGCAGTTTGTTTACTGGAGATGAAAGGAGTGAAAATTAGGACTCCGAAAAGTGTCTATTTAAATCCAACAGGAAATTGCACAGGGCTCAGCACTTATGGCTTGTGACAGGGGTGATAATAAAGCTGACTTTTCCTGCCCTTGGTAAAATGTGTTGCTGTGGTGCATAATACTAAGAAGTCACCTTTACTATCACAGGCTTTATGTTCATAATACTTTACAATTTTACTCTTTATAACACTTACCTTTTGGCACTGTACCTAACCTTACATAAGTAGCTGTTATTCCAAGGGCTGACACATCTGCTGACTGAGCCAACAGTTGCATGACACTGATGAACTACAAAAAGGCAAAATAAGCACCTGTGGTCGCTGCTCTGTTCCAGTCTTGGCAAATCAATGCTTCGGCATCCTTTGCTGGCAGTTGCAGATGTTATGAAACTGTTGTAGTGCCACTATCCTGAAGTTTACTCACTGATACGTTGGGGTTTGCTCTTCAATATTTCCTGTTTGTAGGAGAACCTGGGATGGGTTTTATCTGTAATTAACTAACAGTCCAGCTTAGGCTGTGCTGTGGCTATTTGTAGAGGACATATTCTATGAAAAGCTACTCTGGATCAGTAAGTGTTCTGATATCTTCATAGACAAAGCAGTTTACGTTATCCAAATGTGAAAAAACATCTGTTGGAAAATAGTTCCTCCTACATAAATAACTGGAGTGAAATATCAAACATCTTCCATGTACTGCCTCTTTACTGTCCTGAGAATCAGCGTCATGATAGCATGGGAGGTAATGGCCTTAAGTTTCACCAGTGGAAGTTCGGGTTGGATATTAGGAAAAACTTCTCAGAAATAGTGGTGATGCACTGGCACAGGCAGCCCAGGGAGGTGATGGAGTAACCGACCCTGGAGGTGTTCAAGAACTGTGGAGATGTGGCACTGAGGGACATGGTCAGTGTGCATGAAGGCAGTGGGTTGGTGGTTGGACTAGATGATTTTAGTTGTCCTTTTCAACCTTAGTGATTCTATGATTCTATGACTTTATCCTATCTAAATTGTCTGTAGCAAAGCTGTAACTTACCTTCCTGGAAGCACAAGAGGAAAGCTCTGTCCCTGTGTCAATGCAGTGTGTATTTGTAACTGAAAATAAAGTATTCAAGAGAATAAATTGCTGGATGAAATGCCCAGTAAGGGTTAGCCATCATCATTCTTTCTTCAAAAAATCAAAAAGCAATATCTTTTACAAGACAATGCCTAAATTGCAGTTATCACAGATGGAGATAAAATTCTCTCACTTGAAGAAGTCTTTTAGAAGAGTTGTGGATGCCCCATCCCTGGAGGTGGTCAAGGCCAGGTTGTCTGGAGGCCTGGACAGCCTGATCTGCTGGATGACAACCCTGCCCATGATGGAGGGATTGGAACTTGATGATCCTTAAGGTGTCTTTCATCCTAAGCCATTCTATGATTCTATTGATTCTAATGGCGTCAAGACCTATGTCTGGAGTTCGCAGAGCCTGGGTGTGATTCATGCTGGAAATATACCTCTGTATCCATACAGAGACTGACTGGGTGCTGAAGGGGTACACAGAGTGCTGAAAGGGTGTGCTCCAGGAGACAGTTCATCTCTACAGTACACTGGAGACTGGGGAGGAAGAGAAAAAAAGATGAATAATAAAGAGAACCGGAAATTACTTATAGAAAGTATTGGAGTGATTCAGGTGCCAAAATGTAAACATGTCACATCAGTTTCAAGGCCTGGGGCCACCTGAGACATCCCCATGGGACAGATATGACACATGATCTATGGAAGACCTGCTCCTGGAACAGCAGCTGGGGGCCAGATGCAGGACCCTAAGGCGTCAGAAATGGCACTAGGCTCCAGTGTTTAGGCTGCTGAATCCACCCTGTGCTTCCAGACTTGTGATGAATACACCTCCTTTTAATTGTCTCGGACTCAAATCCTGGGTTCTTGCGGTGCTTTCCCTAGGGCTCAGCAGTGTGTGGTAGCAGCAGATTTCACTGGTTTAACTTGGATAGAGTTGTTACAGTCCTTTGTTATGTATTTTAAAATTGGTTTTAGGCTATAAAATCATGAAGCAGTTTCTGCTTTCATAGTCTGCTCGCGTAATCCAGGTGAGACCAAAGGCTTTTCTTCCCCACAAGATGTTGATGTGATTACACCAAATCCTGTCTCCTTTGAATCCCCATTCTGTCACAGTTTCCCATTAGGGGCCTGTTGTCAAATAGCCAGCTCTGCTCTGAATGGTGCTGGAAAATGTATCCCTGCTGCTGTTGTGCTCTCAGATAGTTAAACAGAAGCTGAGAGCTGACAGAAGTGTACTCTTTCTCTGCTGAACTGCACAGCTGTCTGCATCCCTGTCTGATTTTCTGGGATGTTTGGTGAGGAAGGAGATGAGCGAGTGCTCACAGCACATGGGGAAAAAGAGGATTAAGGGACTGAATGGCTCATACAGTTAACATGATGCTGCGAGGAGGGAAGCATTGCTCCCATTTGGGTGATGTGGTCCATCCTCGTGGAAAGGTTATAAAACATCCAGCAGAAAAGGAAAGCTTTGCAGGGAGGGCATGTTTTCACCCCATGCCGTGCAGGGGTGGAGTCTCTGGCTCTGCTCCAATGCAATTGCAATGCCGACAGCTCCTGCATAATAACACAGGTTTTGGGGGTGAGACAGGGACAAAAATGTTTTCCTAGCTTCATACATTAATATATATGTAGATGGATAGATGCTGATAGTATTACATTTTTTTAACTCTTTCTGGTGCATTTTGTTTGAAGATTTCTTGCAGTAAAAGCGAATGGAGCATAGGTGGTGAAATGGTGTTAGCTGTTATAGAATTAAAGAGTCGTTCTAGTTGGAAAAGACTTCTAAGATCATGTAGTCCAACCATCAATCCTTCTCCACTATACCCATTAAGCTGTGTCTCTCAGTGCCACATCTTCAGATTTATTAAACATATCCAGGGATGGTGATTCCATCGTCTCCGTCTGTTGCCTGTTCCAGTACCTCTTTCTGTGAAGAAATTTTTCCTAATATCCAACCTGAACCTCCTCTGGTGCAACATAAGGCCATTGCCTCTCATCCTATATCATGCTTGGTATGAGTTTTGGCATGTGTTTTAGGCCAGACTCTCCTCAGCGGTGCATTATGATAGGACAAGGGAAAATGGTCACAAACTGATGCATAGGAAGTGCCACACAAATGTGTGTGGGAACTTATTCACAGTGCAGTGATGGAGCACTGGAACAGGCTACCCAGAGACATGAAGTCTCCTTCTCTGGAGACATTCAAGACCTGCCTGGACACCTACCTGGGCAACCTGGGCTAGGGAGCTGCTTTGGAAGGAGCATTGGACTCGATGATCTCTAGAGGTCCCTTCTAACCCCTACAATTCTGTGATTCTGTGATCTGCAAGGAAGGTGTGAGGGAGCTGAAATATACATAATCCTTTGCTCTCCATGTTTCTCCTCACCTCAGTTTTCTTTTCTGATTAGCACAGACTCTGAGGGTTGTGCATGGGATTAAATCTCTAGGTTGCTACACGTGAAATTCCTATTGTAGGTGTTAACAACTGTGGTTGAGAGGTTTATAAGGAGGAGCAGCCAAAAGCAAACAAGTAAGCACTGAACGCATCATCAAGAACATTTGCCAGTGGTTTTAGGAATGCTCTGGATTAATTTAAATATATGAAAATGAAAGGCTGTAAATGTATTGATACCTTTTCAAAGCATTTACATGTTGTTGTACACTTTGATTTCCATTCCCCAATGGTTTTATTGTACAGGTTGTTCTCACATCTCACTAGGTTTCTCCAGAGCTTAAAAAAAATTAAATCCAAATGCCTCCAAAGTTTCTGGAGGAGGAAACAGCTCAGGAGTTCTTGTAAACAGCTGCAGTTGCAGTTGCTAAGCGCACAGCTAATATCCCCCTTGGTTTTGAGAGAAGCAGGGAATGTGAAGTCTTATCTAACACGGTGTTGTCACTCAGGAGTAGTCTTCATAGAAGACATATGTCTAACAGCTTTGTTACTTAGGCACCAAAGTGAAGGACTGCCTCAAACACCTATTTATAATCATTTCTCTGAGCATTTTGACTTTGAGGCTTAGTTCTCAAGACAGAGGATGTATGTTAACTGTTCTCATTGAGAAATGATAGAAAAGCTCCAGAAAAAAATTGCAGCATGTTCTCTTCACTCCATATCTGTTCCTCTAGGGATCTGTAGGTTTAATGAAGAGCAAGCTGTGATTTCGTGATGGCTTTAAGCAAAGTTCTGTACAAGCTGGAGCTGAAAGGTGGAGTTTTCCCTATTCCTCCCTCCAAATCTGAGTCCCTGATGCCTGCTTTGCGCCCATACTCATGAAAACATCTGTGACAGCTGAAGCATTAGTGGGGCTGATGCACCCCATCTCTGAAGGTATTCAAGACCAGGCTGGATGGTACCTGGGCAGTCTGATCTGGTGGCTGATTTAGTGGGTGGCAACCCTGCTTGTGACAGGAGGTTGGAACCCTTCCAACCCAAACCATTCTTCAATTCTGATTCTGTAATTCTGTAATTCTATGATTCTATGAAAGTTGCCCTGCTACACCACCGATTTTAGGGAACTCGTTTATCTCATCACCTGCCCACATGAATGCTGGTTCTGGTGTTCTGGGAACCTGCAGCAGGAGGGAAGTGAGAGAGGGAAGGAAACCTCCTCTGATGACAGCCTTCAGTTATATCTGCCCAAAACAGTCTCAGTCTCCAGCCTCAGCTGCTTTGCCCTATTTGCTGTGAATTTCTGAAACACCCTAAATAAAATCTGTGTTTCCCTCTGAGTTCTTCTCACTCTCTTTGGACTTTAGAAAATGTTTTTATAACAATAAAATGCATTTAAAGCCTAAGGGCTACGCATTTGAACACAAATGTGAACACAAATGTACTCTGACTTTACACGTGTGCTTTTTGATGTTCCGCTCCTTGGTTTACTTTAAAGAGGTGGAGGGAAATTCTCCCGGTTGCATGACTTGAGTAAGTCATCCTGCTGTCTTCCATGGACTTGGCATCTGATCCTACGTAATTCTGTGATCACGTGCCCTTGGTGACTCTGTCTGCTACTGCCAAGCCAATATATTACCCTCCAAATAGGGAAAGTGAAAATAATCTGCCCATTCTATTCTACTTCATGTTCAATCTCACATCTTCATTTCAGCCTTCTCGACATCACTATGATCCTACTTGGTGGCTGCTGAACCGAAGCTGTCTGGATGAAACTGCCTGCTCAGAACTGGCACTGGAATATAAAAACCAAACTAGGAAAATATTCTCCATTCCCTCTCTGAAGTCTCCTTGTTGCACAACATCCGTAATGCTATTTTGGGGTTGCTGGAGATTTGTCTGTCCGGAAGAACAGATAAGATACTTTTACAGCTTCTCACTTACTTTTCTTTTACCAAACTTATTAGAAAACTGGAGCTTCAGTGGTTTTAATTGCTTGACCTTTTGGCACATTATCTGCAGAGCTGATCTTTATGATTGCAAAGGAAGGGAATGCCAGCTCTGTGAATATTTGAAACTACTTTGCTTTATTATCTCTTTGTCAAGATTTTACTTACTCCTGATTAATTGCTGTATAACAAAAAGAACAAGAGACTTATTATAACCAAAAAGTTTTGGGTCTGGACTTGCTGAATGAGTTCCTTTTCTTGTTTGTGTATTTATTGATTTTGTATTTTTTCTTTCACCTACAGATGAGCACCTGTACAGTAACAGAGCCTGCTAAGTTTCAGCCCTGAGCTCTGAAATCTACCATTAGTGCTGATCTGTGTATGCTGCCTGTCTCAGGAGGTATTCTGCCTGCAAATTACCTTATTGACAGTATATCTATTAATAGCCCCTTAAGCACAGAGATGGCTAGCTTGGAGCACATGTAAGTCTGAGAACGGCCATTGAGGATAGTGGTGCAAGTTGGCTTTTCCTCCTGAGATGGTGAGTGCTGTAACAGCAGCCAGGAGTGCCATTGTCACATCATCCATCAACTGCCTTCTGTTCCTCTTAGCTGAACCCATGAATCAAGCAACTGTGGTTAAAAAGCAATAAAATTAAAAGTTGTAATGGGGAGTCATTGACAAAAGGGTTACAATGCACTGGCCGTATATCTTTTAACTAGCTAAATATAACCATGGGTTTCCATAAGTTCAAAGATTGGTGGCCTGGAGATGAATACAACTGTTCCAACTGAGTTCTGGGCCAGGAGCCAGAAGATTGTTAAAACACCTTAGAACATGCTTATTCCCTCTTAGAACATTTTTTGGTGCTTGCTCTATTAGTATGGATTTTATTTCCCCACCAAACGAGTTCTGTGCCTTTGAACCATAAACAGTAATGGCACATCTGTCTTTAGGCTGCTGTACTTTGAAAACCAATGCTAAGGACAGAGGGGTAGATTTTCAAAGCAGTGCGTGGGAGTTTGTACCAGGAGTCTAGCCAAATATTTTTCACTCATACTCATCCCTGAGCCTAACCTTTCCTCACTCATTAGAATGGCTCTGTTTGCTCTGCCCACATGGGGACATTTCAGAGAGCTTTTACCTCCAGGGACAGAAATTCAGCTGGCCAGAAAAACCTATAAATAGTGTTTCACTGGTGACCTTTCAGATCTAGAGATGGATCTTTCCTCTGATGTTTTATCCTATGTTTCTGGCTTTGTCTATGTTTGTGTATGATTCTCAGTTTCTGCTGAATTATTTATCATTAGGTCGTGATGCATCTAAAACCCCCAGTAACATGCAGACAGGTGGTGTGAAGTGATTGCTGTTTCATATCCTGCTCAAAACTGAATCGGCATTACTTGTATCCACCTGTTTTCTGCACTGGGAAGTTAGAAGGCAGTCAGGAAGGAACCACACAACATTATTCCGTGCTCCTACTGCGGCTGTGATAGCGCAGTAAATAAGTCCAAAATTAGGAACAGCCTCCTTGGTATCGGTACTGCTGGCAATGATCCCTGGTTGTGAAAATCAGCACCTCTCCATTGTGGTTTCATGAGAGCTCTAGCTGGGGAGAAAAAATATATAACTCTTCAATAGTATGAGTAGCTGAACAAAGGGACATGGGCAGCTTTCAGTCATAAGGATTGGTCAGGCAACAGGGAATTGCTTGGTTTTTAGGTTTTCTCTTCCTTTTTTATGAAGTATTTCTGACAAATGGAATATAGAACTATGCAGACTTTTTTCATTAATCCAATTTTGTCGTTATTTACTATTCAATGAATATATCTCAGCCTCTCACTATCTATGTTTTGGAAGGGCTGTGAAAATTTCCCCTTCCAAAATCTCCCAGTGCTTCTTCACAGACGCAACACATGGATATTTGCTGTATCACAACAAACTTCCCTTCCAGTTACTACTGTTCCAAGGCTTATTTGATTTCCAAGCACTTTTTGCCATGGGGGTGTTATCATTTTTCACAGTTGAGAATCTGCTTTGATGAAGTCAGCTCAAAGTTCTATCTTTGGGTGGTTTCCCAGGAAAAACCTTTTGGCTACTAGCAATTTTCCATTTAAAAATTGTTTGCCGGTTGAATTCAATTAGTGTCCTTGGAAACTTCTCATCTTTACAGATACCATCACTCTAGGATTTTCACTGCTGGATTTCAGGCATCTTTCTGTCTTATCGAAAGCTGATAAAAACCTTATACTGAAATTCTATTCCATTGTGGCTTTACCAGGACTTCTTTTGCAGAGAAATATCAAGATGCAAAGAAAGAAAAACTTGGGTATCACCAAGCTAGCCAAGGTGAGAATGTTTTAACTGGGGTAATAAGGATTTATGTAAATAGTTTTTGGCACAAATAAAAAAGTAAAAATAATAAAAAATAATCTGACATTCGCTCATGAGATCCTTGTTCCTGGACTGGGAAGGATGGAATTTCTTGGTCTGCCAAACACACTCACAAGCTGCATGTCATCTCCTTGAAATCGACCCAGTCTCATTTTCACCATCTCCATTTGCTCAGAGTTTTTCACATAGCAACATAAATGTCCTGTATGCATGGCAGTTGATGTAAGATAGTTTAAACCATTATGCAATCGATCAATCTTACAGAGTTCCTGAGTAGATCCTCTACTTTTCCACAGTAATAGACACATATATCATTAAACTGCAAGAATGGATAATGAGGAGGTCTCCAAATGGCATGAGACCCTCCATTTTCTGACATGAGAACTCAGTCCTCCTACCTCTTATTAAATAAGCTTTGCAACAATATGTTAATATTATTAAATATACTGCACCTCATTTGTTCACAACTTGGGAAACCCATTGGGCAGGGCATTAGTATGCTGGGGAAGGAAGGCATGTGAATCTTTTTTTATTATTATTAGTTTCTTTCTTTGCTACTGGTTGTATCAGTTCCTTATCAGTTAAGTGCAGGAGCATAACAATGGGTTCTCTCAGGAAAGCGCTCTCTCTTCGTTGGGTGAGGTTAAAGAACAAACATATTACCATGAGCTTTTAAAAGCTCGATTTCAATTACATGGTAGTAGGGCAAAGCTCTCAAACACACAAAACTTTGACTTTGTAAAGATTGTGACCTCCCAGGTACACGTGCTTTGAGGAGAAAAAATGTACTTGACATGTCCCACTGCTGTTTCCATGCACAAGGAGCTGTGTGTGTTGGGGAAAGGGGAGGGCAGGAGGCACACAGTGGCGTTCACGGTGGGATGGAGGAGCAGAGTTCCTCTGGGAAAGCAAAGCTCCTCTGTTTGACTAGCAGGAATTTAAAAGATAAATATATCCCTTATCATGGAATGATAAACAAGGTCCGGGAAAGACTCTTTGAATAATTGAGTCTGATCTCCTGCATTTTGCAGGACTATTTACCTTCACATTCCTATTAACATCTTATGGGACTTGTTCTTTGCTAATGTTTGTTTGTGGTAGTACCCACAATGTTATAGGCACTTTCTAGGCTTTCAGGAAGAGTTGTTGCTTTCAGTCTCTGGGTGAACAGACAGACAAACAGACAGGGGTCATGGCAGAGGAGAAACAAAAGGACATTTCTGTGCAAACTGAGCGCTGCTGTAGCTCCTAGGGGAAGAAGAGTTGATGGAGTGGTTTAATCTCTCTTCCATTTTGCCCCTCACTTACCTGGAAGTGGAGCCCATACCTGTAATATCAACCAGGAGTGAGCCTGAAAAGAATCATAGAATCATTTGAGTTGGAAGGGACTCTTGAAGGTCGCCTAGTCCAACTCTCCTCCAGTGAACAGGGATCTTGCAGCTACATCAGGTTGCTCAGAGCCTGATCCAGCCTGACCTTAAATGTATCCAAGGATGGGGCATCCACCATCTCTCTGGACAACCTAGAGAGGGGGTTAAATCTGAGAGTTGTCGGCCGCAGAATGCTCATGGTTCCCCAGCAGGTTTTTTACCTGCTGGGGATTGTTTCACAAGGGTATTTGGAGAGGTAAGACGCACACTGAGAGCAAGTAGGATTTGGATTCCCACCCATCCTTTGAAAATCTAACCTGTATTTTAGCAGATAGAAACAGATAAGGCTCACCACTGATACTGCCCATGGCACTGCCTAAGAAGAAAAAAAAAAGAAGAAAAAGAAAAAAAAAAAAAGCCAAAGTAATTCAGGACACTGAGATGAACTGATTTGGTCCACCGATTTGTTGAAATTCAGTTTTCTTTCTCTATCCTTTTATAGGGCTCTGCCTCTAAGTCTGTTGGAAAGAAATTAAGTAACATTTCCAAGGATAAAGGGAGATACCTAATCCCCCGGCCTTTCACCACTCTCCCTGCTCAATAAATACAGGATAGGACAAGGGGAAATGGTTTCAAATTAAAAGAAGAGAGATGTAGATTTGATATGGTGGAGAAGTTTTTTTACAGTAAGGGCACTGATGTGCTGGTACAGGTTGTCCAGAGAGGTGGTGGTTGCCCTGTCTCTGTAGACATTCAAGGTAAGGCTGGAAAGGACTTTGAGCACCTGACTGAGATGTAAGTGTCCCTGCAAGTCTTTCCACGTGCCTTCGTCATCCTCTATGTAAGGATTTGGTGTGGTAGGTTCCAGGGAAAAGGAAAGAGTTAAACATCTCTTTTTTATGCTAGGTCCACAATCTTTGTGAGCAGGGGCTCTCTATCAGGGCTGGGCTTTGTAATGTATTCCCTCAATTGATAAGGAGGCAAAATAACATTTCTAAATTGTTCAAGGTGTTTGCAGAATGCTGAGGCACTCCAGTGGCCTTCTGTACAGAGCACTACTGATGATAAATAATAGGAGATATCCTGGAAGTGACTATTTGCTAGTAGAAATATCTGAAATACTGGTAAGCCTGCAGATTTCCCAAGGTGGGAGAAGAGGCCATTCAGCAGTTTTTAACTCTACTTGAAGTGTAGTTTTCAAATCATTTAAAGTGTAAGTACCTAATGAAAATGCAAACCAGACCCCATGGCTTTTTGTAGTGGTATGATCCAGCCTCAGTCCCACACCGTATAGCAAACAACCTTCACCTATGATTTTGCACTGGGTGATTTCAGCCTGCAGTGCTTTTTTTCTTTTTTTGAACCACGCTCTTGTAAAAGCCTTCAGAGGAAGGCAGGAGCCTGCCCACTGTGGAATAAAGGCAGGAACAGAACCTCCTGTGCAAATATTAGTGTTCAGCATCTACTGCAGCCCCAGTGAATGTTCGTAACACATGTACAATTCAAATAGAAAGGTTATGAGCAGTCCATGGACGTGTACCAACACAGCCCATGTGTTTCATGTGGAAGCATATTCATTGTCCTAAAATGAATGCTGTCATCAGAAAACCACCTTCCTTCCCAATATTATTCATGTGAAGGACTAACACAAAAAGTCAACCAGAATTATCTGGAAAATGGAGAAAGTTCCTTCTAATTTTTTGGAAGCTTATTCAGAAATATTTTCCAGCATTTCCATGCTAAATGACAGCCCCGTCAATACATTACATTGAAATGAGAGGCTTGCTGCAAGGACTGGTACTGTAGCTTGGACATTCCTCTGCAAGAGGAAAGCAGAAACCCTGCAGAAGGAGCTTTAAAATAACCTATTTGTATGGAAAACCTTCCCAAAGCCCAGGTGCAGGTGCTCACATACCTTCTGAAATGCTTGGAGTGAAATCTAGCTTCCAGTGACATTAATAGCAATCTGGCCATTATTTCCTTTTCAATTTAATTGTTGTCATTTTCTTCCTTTTCCTTCATGACTCTGTAATCAGATGTCTGAGCTCAGTATTAGAACATTTTAATGATATTTATTTACTGAATGTATTTAATGTACCAGTGACAGAGCAGCCACCACTCTTGTAGAATAAAAGGCAGCAGCAATCCTGTGAGACTGTAGCATGCTGTATGTTTACATATGAAAGCAGTTTCAATATACGCTGCATTCTGGAGATCCCATGATGCCGCCCTTCGTCACTTGTTAGTCCAAGAGCCTTCGTACTTTCTTGGAGCTGCTCCTTATGCATATGCATATCTCCTCATAAAAATGCCACAAAGCTGCTAATCTATTCTCCTTCAAACTCCTCCTTAAAACTCACTTTAATTTTTTTCCTGTGGTGGCTGGAAAACATCTGACAATAGCCCAGCAGCTGGTGCGCTGCTACACTTATTCTGTTGAAGATGATAAATATGCTGCTACCCTGACTTCTTTATTTCCCTCTTCATTGCATCCACCTGTTGTTTTCAACTCATGCAAAAAGGTTGAGATCCTCAGAGGAGAAACTGTTGGGAATTTTTTCTAATAGTTACATGTCATCTAATAGACATGGTTCTTTAAGTAGGGTCTCTCCTTACTAGCAGTGCATGTATAATTTCAGAAATACTGTCGAAGTAATTGTACATTATTTCACAAATGAAACATCCCATATGACTTCCAAACAACCTGCTATGTTTGTATCAGCATCTGCTTGGCCTGCTGCAAAGGTGCCAGCAGGCAAAAATACCAGACTTTTGGGAAGTAATCAGGATGTTGCCTTCGTATATCATAGGATCATAGAGTCTTAGAATACCCTGAGATGAAAAGGACCCAAAAAGTTCATCCAGTCCAACCCCTGGTCCACACAGCACCACCCAAACCCAACCCTGTGCTTAAGAGCAGAGTCCCAACACTCTGTGAGCTCCAGCACTCAGGGCAGTGCCAGCTGCCCTGGACAGCCTGTTCCATGCCCACCGCCCTCTGGGTGGCTCTGGCAGAACTTTTTCCTAATATGTGGTGGGGTAAGGCCTGATATCCATTCCAAAAGAAACAGAAGAATTTATTTTAAAGCAGCACCAAGGGATATATTATGCACATGGATAGATGTGGCATTGGTTGTCCATCTTCTGTCAAGGTCCAGCCTGGATGCAGACCTAGTTCCTCATCAGTCTTATCAACCTACATCAGACAATAATTTCTCCATTCCTGCAGAGAGGGTATTCATTGTATAGTTGTCTCAATTTCAAATGGATTGTTGCTTTTTTTTTTTGTTGTTTGGAAATTTTTGAAGTTGTGGAATTATATTATTATATGAGGTTCTCACCATTCTGTTTTCCCAAGCAGCAGCAGACTGTTGTTAAAACTATCAACTTCAGGTCTATTTCATGTATCATATGTCAATCTATATGCACGCTTGTGCTTGACAATACTACAATAGTGAAATACCATTTTTGTTGTGTTTTTTTTTTTTTTTTTGCTTAAGTATTTCCTTGATAAAATCTGAAATCTTAATTAGAATATTAAAACACAGAATATGTTACACAATTTGGCTAGCAGCTGTTATGCCAACTAGTTAAAGAAATCAAACAATTTGGAAATGAAGTTCATTTGCAGTTTGAAGGGGACAATTTTCTTGTGGAAATATTTCTGGAAAGCCAGTTACAAAAGCTGTTTTAAAACTGAAAATGTGGATACATTTGCACTTATTCAATCTGGAATTTGAAACCACACAGATCGTGTGACTTTTATGACTAGTCGCCATGGAACAAAATAACCCAAATTTCATCACAGAGAGCCATCAGAACAGTCAAATAACAAAAAGATATTATGAGAAAACAGCAGTGTTTTAGTACACCAGGCTGAAATAATTAACTGCCTAAATTAATTAATAAATTAATTACTCATCTTAAACTGGAACCTACAACATTGGTACTTCTTTCTATGTCTTTTAGGTTACTCATTCTAAATTGGAATGGTCTTTGGGATTTTCTGTTAAGATCTGTTCCAACACATGCTTCAGAAGAAATCCTTCAATTCAGTCCAGTAATTAGAGGATCAAGGCTATCATGGAGCTCATTCAGACTTTGAAGTTATTGACTTACTAGGGAAGACAGAGACTCTTTAATGGACCTGACAGAGTGGACCAGTGATGTCCACTGATGATTCTTCATGTCAAGAGTGAAATATAGCCACTTTTTCTAGATGTCTTTAGGTGATGATGTGTTGGTGCTGCTGTTCAACTACGTGCTATCTCCTTGGGCCTCCAACACAGCACCTTTTAGGTATCACATTTGTGTCTAAGGCTGCAAAGCTCACGGGCAGTGCTCAGGGTAGAAGTAAGTCCTTTGTAGCTGTGGGAAGTGTTTTCTCAGACTTTGCCTCCATGATAGTCTTAGAAATAGTTATTAATGGGGGCAAAATCTCTTAAGAGTTTCCTCATGTGGTGAGATGCCCAGCTTTGCATCCAGCCATGCCAGTTATGGGAGGATCCAGCTCTAGTTCATTGCTTCACAGTGCTGTTTGAATGGACATTCTCTTTTTTTTTTCCCCAGTTCAATTTTTCCCACTTTTTCCACCTTGGCTTGCTTTCTGCTATCTCTTAAGTTTCTGTTTCATTCCCTAACCTTATCTTGCTGCTCTACCTTGGTTTGTCCTCTCTTTGTCTCTGTTTTTCTCTGCTAAAAAAAAGGCCAGGCCCCAACAGCAGTGGCTGTGGTATAACCTGGCAGACCTCACTGAGATTTTTCCCTCATCTTTCTGTTGGTGGGGCTGCTGCTCAGGATGCACATGAGTGAGAAAGCTGAGCAGTAGAATCTTAGTAAAGGGGAATGGACTCAGAATGACATTAAAGGTGCTCAGCGCTTTCCTGGATAATTTGCACTATACCCATGCTTAATAGCCTGCAAAATGAGCAGTGTAATTTGAAGACTAAAAAATGGACTTGAATAATTATTATGGAGGAACTGAACTCAACACATTCAAATGCAATTTGAATTAATACCTTATCAAAAAATAATTTGTAACAGGTCTGTAGGCTAGAGAGAAAGAGAGAAATCAGAAGTAGAGATGACTTTTATTGTATGTGTGCCTGCAAATAATTCTCATCACGACCAGGGAATATATTTTGCACTAACACACACCAGGACAACCACTGTTATTGACTGGAAGCTCTCTGTAAGCACAGAGGCATGAAATAGCAAGTGATCAGCATAAAATAAACAACACTTACAAAGTGGAAATGATTATTATCTGTTGTGGGATAATGACCTCTGGGTTGGTGGAGCTTTACACAAAGTTAAAAAGCAGTGTGCTGGGTGATGCTCACAAAGCGAGGGCCAGCCAACAGGCAGAAGTCTGGTGGGGGCTGAAAGTAGCAAAAAGCAATTTCTGTGGTGGTCATTTCATTTCTCAGTGTGCATGATAATTCAGTAGGGAGTGGATACCTGTACTGGAAGGTTGTGCTTTGGGAAGGGAACAAGTTTGGGAAAGGAGCTTGTGGAAGACTCACCAAACCTAACACTTTCTTACTCACAAGCCTATCAGTAAGGCTGTTAAGGCAAGGCAATGTGAAGGTTCAGGTCTCCTAGCAATACTATTAATGGTTACTATTTCCTCAAGGATATTGGATGATAAGATCTCTGGATTTCAAATAATTCATAATACAATGTCCTATTTTTCAGCTTTGCCAGAAACACTATCTGTACATCCACTTCAAAGGAATAATTTTTCTAGTTTTATATTATAGTGGAGGTTAATCCCACAGCTATGCAGTGACATCAAGTAGCACAATGTCATATTAGTTGCAAATGCTTGTGTCTTTAGAAGTACAAGGGAAAATCTGTGGATTTAAAATCAGCAAAATAAGAAGTTATTCAATGAATCAGAAGCACTTCTTTTCAAGAACTTCATGCTGAAACTGGAAGCATGGAAAACCTACCTTGTATTTAGATGCAGTTCTTGACTTTTTTGGGAAAAAAAAAGGGAAAAAAGCAAAACAAAGTAATCTTGTGCCAATAGAAAAAAATGTTTGCTGTCAGCTGTAGCACATTTAAACACCCTAAATATTTCATCAGACACTGCACTTACTTCAGTGTTTTAAATAAGATTTAATAAATAGGTGCATGTTCAGACTTGCACAGCTCTACTTTTGTCTGTAGTTGGCAATGCACTGCTGTATGTGTTTGACTGTGCAGTTAAGAATTTTAATTACTTACCTGTTCTATAGACACTCATTCTCTTTTAACTGTTTAATAAGAAATAATATTGCAGACATTCTACAATAAATCTTCCATATACTGCAGACCTGAAATATTTTCCATGCTAGGCCCCCATTTTCATTACATACTTACACATTCTCCTTGTCACCTACTCCCAACCTCCAGTCTCAGGAGGTCCCAAAGAACTGAAATATTCATGATAGTCTGTGACTTGGTTCTGTGTCCACTTCATGTTGAATGTCTTTGTTGTTAATTATACCAAGATGTCTTGAATTTTGTTATCTGTGTACTCACAAGCAAAAGTAGTGTCTTCCTCAAAAAAATTCAGCTGGTAATCATTCTTATTGTATTCCTCCGTCACCTTTGTTGATGGGCTACCTTAGAAAATACATTATTTTTTTAAGAATTTTTAGTACGTATAGTCTAAATGGTTTCAGCACCCTGCTTTGTGTTTGAATTTGTGATCATTCAGCAATAATGACTATAACCTTACCTATGGAAGGAGGGAAGGAAGGGAGGAAGGGAGGGAGGGAGGAA
>VXAB01012032.1:266859-315166 GCA_013399175.1 Odontophorus gujanensis
AAGGAAGGAAGGAAGGAAGGAAGGAAGGAAGGAAGGAAGGAAGGAAGGAAGGAAGGAAGGAAAGTAATTAAGAAAGAAAAGAGAATGAACAAATTCCTTAATTTGAAACTGATGCTCAGTGGATAAGTCACAGTCAGAACAAGGCACTTTGAGGAGCTGTATGTGGTAATGGTACCTATGTTTCTTTCTTCACTGTTATAGAAGAAGCCTAGGTTGAACAGCATGTTGAATTTTTAGATATCTCAAGTTATGTGAGATAAATGCCATCTAAGGGTTAATTGACAAAACTGTCTATAGGGATATACCAATTCTAATGTATCTATTCCAAACTGACCAAACTCAAGGCAGTTCTGCAATTTTTATTCCATAACTGACACTTTCTGAATTATTATCTTGTGCAACTTAGGAACAAAGGAGTGAAGTGAAATGTTTTGACCATTTACGTCAGATAGCCAGAAACTGGAGTCTTTCCTATCCTAAAAAGAAAAAGATGTTTGTAAGTAATTGTATATATGTAAATATGCAGATGGGCATTAGTTTTCCAGATTACATCCTTTCTGTGGTTTCATAGATCCAAATGAGATCTGAATACAACAGAAAATACTTAAAAGGTGATTTATGATGTCATTTAATTTTCTAAAATGTGGGTGCAGATGGAGAAGATATAATTATTTGAGCTAAAAATGCTGTAGGTTATGCTCTAAATCTGGCTTTTGATAGTAATGCACTTACTGTTGGATTTCTAAGTACTCCAAAGACACTAGATTGAATCTTTAAGGATTAAAGTCTGGCAGTTTTAGAAACACCTTAGATTATCTGACTCACCTAGACATGTTTGTGGATGTTCTACTGAAATGTACTCTGGTCAGATGGGACTGATGGCCAAGGTCTTGTACTATTACATAGTTGAGCACCTCTTCTGAGCATGGTGTTTGACTTCAGTGACTCTGTCCAATTTCCATAAGCAGAAACTGGGCAGCTTTTTCTGGTGAGGTGAGATGTGATGCCTTGATTTTCCTCTGGTATGGGAAGATATATTTTCACCCAACAGCTCTCAGAGGGAAAAATATCTAGTTCAATGAATGGGGGCAGATGTGAAGACAAGCAGGTTCAGTTAATGCTATCTGAAGACTGATTTGTATAGGTCACATGTACACTTTACCATGGACACCCTGCAGAGACCCTCAGACTAGCATCACACAGGCTGTGAGACCTGCTCACTGTCAAAGTTGTGTGAGCTCAGTATTATGCTCAGTAAAGCTACAGAATGGAAATGTCTTGCCATCTTAATGCAACCACTTGGCCACTGCCATCTTGCACTGTTAATTATTACATGTAGCATAGGTTTATGCCTCACTGTTAACACACAGAGATGGTAACGTGTAGGTGGATCCCACCCTGTCTTGGAAGTTCATTTTACTTATTGGATTGTGTGAAAATACTGAATATAGTGTTTAGAATTACCCAATCTTAAATTGTCTTCAAATTTATACATGGACAATGACCCTTGGATTATGTATAGCATGCCTATAATTGCTATCTACTTAAAGTGCATTCATTGAAAAGCTCTGGCAAACTGTCTATGAAATGTCAATAACTACATTTTTTGCGCTCTAACCTGTCTTAGTTTAGGCATGTGAAGGGCAGTAGACCAATAAAAAAAATAGCCTATTTTGTTTTCAAAGTAATTGGCTCCTAATTCTTGTACTTTCTAGCAAAAACATGAGAGACTTCTTTGAAAAGGGAGAGTGGGAGGAAGGAAATGTCCTTGTTTGCATCCTCTGTCGTTGGTTTTTTTTTTCTTCATTTTAGTATTTTCTCCTCATTCTGCTTGCTATCCTCACATTTACTGCCTACCTTTACAATTGTTCACTTGCCTGAGAAAGATGTTGATATACTGATGATCTGTTAGCTATTTGTCTGCTTGATTTTTCAGACTACTTCAATATGCTCTAGTGCATTTGTGAGTAATAGGCTTTTCTTTGATAACTGTAAAATGTTTGTATCTTGTTTCTCATACTGAAACATCTGCAGTGAACATACTATAACTAACTGAGTTAGCTGTTCTATGAAACTCACAGGAAGCTCATGACTCTGATCTACTGACTTTTTTAATTCAAGAACAGAAGGGGCACAGAAACCCTATTAGGGATGAAGAATTCCCTCATTGGTCATTTTTCTGGGGTTAGCAGAGGCACTAGGAGCTGTTCTGCCCTGTCCCTTGTTCTCCATCAGTATAATTATCAGGAAAACTGTGCATTGATTTAGTTAAAGACAAAGATGTTCTTATAAAGCCAAGCATTCACCATAAAAGAGATGGACAGAACGAAATATGGAAATCAAGATACATTCTCATCTGTAATATTTTTTCATGAGAACTGTGCAAGTTTATCATCATTAAAGAAATGTTTTTCCTAACAGGAGATAGAAGTTGATATGAGTGCTGTTTGTTTTGTTGTTGTTGTTGTTGTTCATTTTATTTTGGGAAAACAGTGGAGAAGAAATGCTTTGATATGATGTTATTTGTGCACAAATCAGGCACCTTGGCTATAGGAGAAGGACGGGTGACATTGATAGTGACACTGATAGGGGACAGTGATATTCAATTCCAGGATTCTCAGCTGCTTCAAGAGGAATTCATTGCCCTTTGAAATATGTCTTTTTCCTTGGCTCTAAAAGATGTCTCAATGTCTGCTGGAATAGCTTGCCCAGAGAGATGGTGGATGCCCCATCCCTGGAGACATTCAGGCAGGAAGGGGTTCTGAGCACCTGATGGAGCTGTAGGTGTCTCTGTTCATTGCAGGGGAGTTGGGCTAGATGACCTTTAGTGGCTCTTCCGACTCAAACAGTTCTATGTTATAATACACCGGTTGGTGAGTATGAGGCCTTAAGTTGACCTGTTCATCTTGATTCCCTCAGCATCCAAGAGGAAGTAGTCCATGAGCCATACCTTACCCACCTCTGCTATGATGGGTATACCACTATATCTCCATTCACTGGTGGGGGGATTTGGCAGTGGCTTACCCTAGATGCCTAAGTCATTGCAGGTGTAACTAAAGAGGCAGCACAGCTCAGTCTATCCTGCAGCTTCTGGATGGCTTCTGAGTGGGGGTACTCCTTATTTTGAGGCTGCCCTGAGTGTCCTCAGCAACCTGCAGCCTTTGGATTAATTTCTGCAGGTGGTCTTTGCACATTTGCTTATCTCCCAGCTCAGATATTTGAAGTGGGTGATTTGCAGAGGCATTACCACACTGTGTCCAGACTAAATGCACGTGATGTACACTGCACATTAAAGAAGTGCTTTCCTGCCTTGATCAGTGTGGCTTCCTACTTGTAAGTAGTTAATACAATATATTAGTATATTACTATAAGTAATCTTGCCTTTCTTTGCTGAGAGCTTGATTGATATGACCAAAAACTACCTGCAACAATACTACAGTAGCTGAAACAAAATGAGGTATTTTTTCCAGATATCCTATTTCAGTTTGAATGATTTCCCAGTTTCACCATAGAAAAGTCTTTGATTTTGAATGGTACTTTTCAGTAGAAGTGTTCCTTCAAAACATTTTGCTTCATTCACCTAATATTTATGCATTATTCCTACAAAACATTTGCTAACTCAAAGTGTTGTGTAAATGGTAATCATTGTTCCTCTATAGTCAGGGAAAAAAAATCATCCTCAAATAGTCCATCATGGATAGTTTGCTGACTGTAAATGAACCTTGCTGGTAAACCTAGACTACTAGCAATAAAAAAAAAAGAGAAATCATTCATTAATTCATTCTTCTCAATCTCTCAATCTTTTCTTTTTTTTTTCAATGAAATATCTCAGGATAAATATAATCGTTGGACCATGTCTACTTTGATCATTCTTCTCTATCAGTTTACATTAAAAGTGGGTTGGTATGCAGTGGATTTTACGTAATTTTTTTTCGTGTGGTTTTCACAATTTCTTTGTTTTCAGAACTTAGGTCAGTGTATGATGTTACACGCCCAGAAGATGAATTCACAGCCATCCTCATGCCCAGCAGAAGGGTGTCCTATGTCAGTAGACATGTAGTGACTGGGGAGTATTCTGGGGAGTTAGTCTCATAGGATGCCTTTCTGCTGAGCATGGGAATGGCTGTGAATTCATCTTCTGGACACAATATGCCACACAAAGGGGACTTTGTTCTGCTGGTTAACGCTGCTCAACTCCGCCTCTGCAAATAACTAATTCTTCAATTACCAAAATAAGTAAGCATTAAAAAGACCAAGATGAATAAGCAAAAGAGTTTATTTCAAAACATTGAAATGCAATATTCTGCCTGACTTTCTTGTTGGGATAAGAGTAAGGAGTCTGGGGTTAGTAGTCAAATTTAGCCTGACTTTACAATTAGTTTCAAATCCCTATAAATTGCATGGTTGATTACCACTATATTCACTGAGAAAATGGATTCCAGTTTCCTAGAAGTACACTGGTCCCCCTCCTCCATTATCCTCTCTCTGTACCCCAGTCACTGTCCCAGTTCAGAGCTATTCAGAACTGACATATCCATATCTTAGTGGGCTCTACCCCTGATTATAATATCTCAGTGAAAATAGCTTTCTGAGCTTTCCGTCTTCTTAGATAAAAGTGATTTTGCTCATGCATTTACCATCTGTTTCATACTTGATATTAAAATAAAAATTGTTTTGTATAGTGTGAGCCTGTGATTTGAATATCTGATGGTCAAGATTTATTTTCAGTTTAATTTGTTATACATTTACTTCAAGAGGCCTAGCATTAATGTGTCAGAGACATTTCTTCACTTTGCTTTTCTCATAGGGAACATTAAAGGAAACTTTCAAGTTAAACTTATAACAAAACTCTGTGAAACTGAGAACGTCTGATGTCTGGTGTAGGTGCGGTGACCAAAGAGATTGCGGGGCTTCAAATTTATCTTTTTGTTCTGAAAGAGCAGAAGTCAGATCTTGCAATTAGAGTGAATTATGGTTCCGTTCTCAAACCATCTTTTCACCAGATACACAAAAAACTATGTTTATGTTTGCCACTGGTGTTTGGTGGAGACGAATGTTTCTTTAGTCTTTGTTTGCTTTGGGAAGCTTAAGGCTTATGCAAAGATTGGCACCTAAGTATAAAATAGTTTCCTGCACAGCAATAGCTCAAGGTTTTGAAGAGAGGTCAGCTTTTAGGCTTTACTTTAATTGTTGCACTTGTAATCCCAAGATGCTGAATGTTTTTTTTAATGCAGACATGGGCTGAGTAGACAAAACTTAAAAAAAGCTTTGCTAAGTACAGTGCTAAGCTTCTGAATGTTTTTGCAAGACACCTCAGGGAACAGGGAGTTGCGGTAGCTTTTAGCCACTTGGATTTTGTGAAAATTTGGTAAAATTGTAAATCCTCTCTACTGCTATTGAGGTTGAGGATCTCATTGTTGGGGATTAGTGTAACAATGAAGCAGAGTTACTACAGGGATCCTAAAAAGCAGTGTCTCTTTTTAGGGAAACTTGCCGCAGAGTTCCTTAACTACAGAAGGGAGTGCAAGTTTTAAATGCCAGCTCTGAAGCATAACAAAAGCAATTAGATGAAAGTTCTGGTTGACATTAAATCTTAACTAATTGATTTCTTCTTCAGCCTGGCTTTCCTTCTGAAACAAATGTTAAAGACACAAAGTCCTTTTTTCTCCTGATATGTCTTCTGGGCTCTTGTTTCTGTTAAGAGTGTAGAACTTTATTATAAGCTTGACTGTAGCTGTAACTCCATCTCTTTAGCCATACCATTAAGAAAACTATAATGATAGATTTGTTTTAATGAAAATGTCACTGTTCAGTCAGTTTGCTAAGAGAAGTCTTTAGTATCAAACTTCACTGGCTGTTGTGTTTCAGCATCCACCTCTCCTCTTTCCTGTTAGACCCAAAATACATTGGTAGGTACTATATTCAGCTAAATGCTGAAAAATAAATGGCTTGGTTCTCCTGATAATGACACTCTAAAATTGGCTGAAAAATCTCAGTATAGGAATATGGTGCCCTATTGGAATAGCCTATTCTGAAACAGATCATGGTTTTATTATTATTGTTATTTGTTTTTACTGTAAATATTCCTGAAACTCAAACCATTATTGGACTTCAGTGTCCTTTTGTCATCTTTTTTCTATTATGACTTCTTAAGAAGTACCAGTATTCAAGTTTGGAACATTATGTATAATACCTTATCTCATGTTTGACTACAGGGAAGACTCAGGAAAGCCAGCCATTACGTTTGTCTTTTACTTGTAACTCTTTTTGCATGTAGGGAATTAGATTGCTCTCTTGTCTGACCAAAGTGAACAAAAAACCTCTCAGTTCACTGGTCTCAGTTTTGGTTTTGGTTCCTGATCTCAGCTACTGAAATCAAGGATCAAATAGCTCAGGAGAAGGCCTCTGCCTTTATTCTCCAGCCAAGGCTGCTGTCGGGAGATGTAAGAATTAAGCTGAGATCATTCTTCAAGAGAGATAGTAACTTCCATTTCAAATGAATCTTCAGGTGTTACATATTGTGGAGCCACAGGTCGTTGCTGAGCCCCTAAGGTCTAACCCTGAGCTGACTACAGCATTTGTCTGTTTTAACTTCTGATGTTTTTTCTCTGTTTGTTAGGATCAACTAATTGTAGAAAAGCTGTAGTGCAGGTGTCAGAATGAAGTGGGTACAAGGAAATAAATCCCCTTTTCTGTGCTGCAGTACTCATAACGTAAGCAACTTGACTGTATTCTTGAAGGTCTTAACTTTTAGTACGTATACATCCTTCTCCTGGCCAGATATCTCCAGCTTGGCCCATCCAGCAGCTCCTAAGTTTTGAGGCTATGTGATCTGAAGTTGTCACAGGACTTATATTACTAGTCTGGTAGGTATTTTCATACCTGTGTTGTCTTACTGCTTCCAAGAAGTGAACACACATAGCTTCTGGCTATGAGGTAGTCTCCATGAGGACTTCCCACAAGCCCAGAGTCCTTCACAATTGTACAAATCCTCCACACATCTCTCCTCATCCTCAGGTGTGGAGTCAGTTCTTCCAGATGTACTCATATTTGCTATCCAGCTATGCAAACTACTAGAAAATTAATAGATATGAACCTAGAGAAAGATGTCTATATCAGACTTATTCTAGAAATGACATTTTGTAAGGCTGCCTACAAGTAGCTCATCAGAGGGTTATGAATAATGTATTACACTTTTTGCCAATGGTGAGGTACTGCTAGCTGCATTAATCCACTCATATTTCTTTATATATGTATAAAGCCTTAACTTCTTTTCTGCCTTTTTTCTTGCTATAGTGTAGTAGGTATTTGAGTAAAGTCAGTGATTTTTCTTCCTGTCTACTTTAGAAAACAATACTCATAGGCTCTTTCTTTGACTTAAACGCATTCATTCTTCCTAAAGCTTTTAAAAGAAGCAAAGCTTTCAAGATCAAAGATATTCATACAACACCTGTACTAACACTATTTTCAGTCGTTATTGACAATTCTTTGTGATATTGTCTTATGCAGGTGCCTTTCCAGTGAGCCCTTTAGAATGTGAGGGAATACAAAAAAATGAGCTTACAGAGCATCTATGTATCTTTTTACCACACTTTAAAAAGCAGAGCTTGTTGACAAATAGGGGGGAGAAAGCATGTAAATATAATCACTTCACTCTGTTTCTTGCAGAGAATCATCTCTTATTAGAGAATCTTCAGATGGTTGCTCACATGATCATGAAATCACTGTATATTCTGTAAGATTTGTGGATGTGAGCCAGGAATGAATATTTACAAGTGGTATGCAAAGAGTGTCACTTGATGATCTGTTTTTATTACCTCTTTTTAAACAATGGAAATATTCTTATAGGGAGAAGAAATAATTCCATGTCTTAGATTACCCATCCCATTCAGCCTGGAGAGCATCTGGTGAATACTGACAGGGAACGGGTGTGAGAGAACTTGTAGCTCTACATTGTTCTCAGAAAGTACTTTACAAACACTTAAAAATATCGAACCAGAAATAGATGTGAGTTCTCCAGGGATCAAGAAAAAAAAATAAAGGGAAACAAAGAGGAATAAACATAAAAGACTGTTTCACACAGAGCAATTCAGCTATTGTTGTTTGCTATGTTACATTTACAATCTGTCCTCTTGTCCGCTGAAATTTCTTTTCATCATTTACCAGACATAAACAGGACATATTTCAGGACTGAAATACAGAATGATAGACATCAAATTTAGACATAAAAAAAATGGCTATACTCTGAAGCCAACGGTAGCTGAACTCTATGACAATTATGCACTAAATCAGGAGTTGGATCAGGACTTATAGAACAGAATAAGTGTGCTTTCTTGTGCAAATGTGTCTGCATTTATTTGTTTCTTAAAAAGGAGGCGTACATTTTCCTTCAGGACAGAATGTGAAGGTGGGCTCTTATGACTTTCATCTGAAGCAATTGATTGCAGTACAATGTTTGCGTGAGTTTGAATAGTAAATGTCTTTAATTGTTTTTCTCTCCTAGGACAGTAGCTCTTTTAAAGGAAAAGAGAGATGACAAGATAATCCGTTCCCAGAATGAATGCACAGATATCAGGCAATATATGTGAGAGTTGAATATTCATAGCCACTTGCTTGAAGGCAAACAGACTGCAGACTTGTTAGAGAAAATGCTTGTCATAAGATGGTGTGATGTGGGTTCCTTCTTGCTAATAGGATCATGAGCAGGTACTTCACATATCCTGAAATAAACAGGATATATTTTTGCTTTTGTGCAAAGTTTTTTTTTATCTGATTATTTTTATTTCATTCACTTACAACGTGGCCCTGTGTGAAGTCATAGCATTTCATGTTAGTTCTGCATTAGCCGTTTAAATAAAGTAGAAAACCAGTATAAATAAAGCTGACTGCAGACACTAAAATCTGTGGCAACAATGCTGGGGACCACATTGAGATAGGGAGAAAAGTGTTCCTGAAGTGTCGAACTGGGTTTTCTGCTCCCAGAGCTGAGCACCAGCCTTCAGAGATGCATGAATTCTTCCAAAAGAGGGCAGAAGCAGCATTTACAGAGTCCCCTTGACAAATGTGTTACCTTCCCCCATTTGTAGTCCTTTGTCTCCCAGCGTTACAGAATTACAAACCTCTTGCTCTACAAAAGGAACTGTAAGAACCAGCCAGGAAACTTCACAAATACTACAACATCTACACAACACTGCAGGCTGCTAAACACTTTAAGATCCTAAGTCATCTTCCTGAAAACAAACTCCAGTAGGGAAAGTACAAAGTTCAAAACAAGTGGAATCCCAAAGGTTATTTTCTGCCCCTAAAATTCTTATTGTTTCATTATGCTTTCATTTTTCATGGTTTAATAACAGTTTAATGAGAAGTCTGAGGAAGCACGTGAGTTTGTGTATAGCCCAAGGTAAAAGACAGAGAAATAAAAAGCAGTGGCCTGAAGTGTATGATGTTATGGAGCCACAAGTAACCAGTGTAAAAATTTGTCAGCATTCCAGGCAATAAGAGCAGAACCAATGTGTCACCTTTCCTCAAAGGAGAAAATGGTTAGAAAAAAGGCTGGAAGGGTCCACAGGTGGCAATCTGGTCCTGCTCCCTGTCCTCAGGCTGGATCATGTCTACCTGCGTCATTCCTGACAGATGTTTGTCCAACCTGCTGTAAAATACCTACACATGATCATTGCTGCCAGGAACCCAGGCAGACTTTCATTCATGTTTGGTGCAGTTTGGGTAGGCTGTCAAACCAAAAAAGTCTTACTGAATTGACAGTTGAAGAAAGTATGAGAGAAAAATATACGTAGTCTTATAGTATAGTGTAATTTGATCTTACATTACTATCTCACCAGATAAAGTGGTCATTCTAGTTGTTTGATCTTTTCTTCATGCAATTTCATGTAGAACATGCACAACTTGATCTATAGGCCATAGAAACTGAGTTATAGCAGGCAAATACTGAAATTGAATTATATGAAAGAATTCTGTGGACAGACTTACAAATTTTGAGCTTGAATTGGAGGACATGGACAATATCTACATCCATATTTTTAAGATTCGTATTTATGCTGTTGAAATATTGAGATACTAATATATCATGTTTCACCAAAATGTCTGCCATACAAACTCTCTTCCGAGTGGCGGATCAATATTTCAATAGTATTTCAGAGACAAGGAGAGAAAGAGAAAGAGAGAGAAAGAGAGAGAGAAAGAGAGAGAAAGAGAGAGAGAAAGAGAGAGAAAGAGAGAGAGGGAGAGAGAAAGAAAGAAAGAAAGAAAGAAAGAAAGAAAGAAAGAAAGAAAGAAAGAAAGAAAGAAAGAAAGAAAGAAAGGAAGAAAGGAAGAAAGGAAGAAAGAAAGAAAGAAAGAAAGAAAGAAAGAAAGAAAGAAAGAAAGAAAGAAAGAAAGAAAGAAAGAAAGAAAGAAAGAAAGAAAGAAAGAAAGAAAGAGGATAGCTACCATTCAGCTTTGTGACTGCTGAATTTGATGGCATTAGGTTGGTTTATTGTAGGTTCTAGGAAGAATCCATTGAGCTGATATGAGATCTAACTGTATGTAGACCAGTCTATATGCTGAGAAGTTTGAAATGTTCACAGAAAAATTCTGTTCTGAAGAAGAACAAAAAGTTTTAATTGACTGGAGAAAGTCAGTTGAAAATATCTGATTGATTTCTGTTTCTTGATCTTCATTAACTTCTGTGAGTAGAACTAATGGAAATAAATAATGAAAGTTCATTTCATTTTAAGGTGCCGGGTACAATAGTGTATAATGTTTTAAGGACTGCTAGCTGTAGTATTCACAAGGATCCCACTTACAGAAAATTGATTCTGAGCTTGTTTTCACACTCATTATTATCAGACTTTGCTCTGTTCCACTTCTTTCACTGATGTGATGTCAAGGCATACTCTTATCAGTTTTTTGCTTTAAAATACCTCTTATGCCTTCACAGAGGAGGCAGACAGACATTCTTATACTGCTAGTAGTTACTGTCAAAAAGATCATGAAGAACTCAAAGATTTATTTTGAGGGAGTTTTGCTAAGTTTTCTGCTGAGATCCATGTCAGCACATGGATTCCTTATGAAACCAAAGCCAACAGCTCTGAAGTGTGAATTGAATAAAAAAACATACTGCTTTTAATTTTATTTTCCCCCATATTATACAGGCAAATAACTCACTTTCAAGACTTCTACGGATGTTTTGGATTTGCTTGCAGGTAATCCAGTTTTTATTTCTAACCTGGGCCACAGTTTCAGCATGTGGCAATCCCTGCATGTGAAGGGACTGGACTGGGATTTCTGTTTCCACATATAAAACTGAATTGACTGTGAAAAGTCCCAACAAAAGTTGTTCGGTGTTCGGGAAATTTTATTTTGTGTTTTGATAGATTATGTCTTAAAGGCTGAAGTTGTAATTTATGAAATATAGTTAACTACCTCATCCTTATGTGAGACATTGAAGAAAACATGGTCTGTTAGCACAGGTAGATGAACAGGAAATAAACTGTAATGACCACCCTGGAATTCCCTTTCCCTTTTATCCCTAGTGTTTACAGATATAAGGGGACAAATCCTCAGACCTGGTAAGAAGTTGTTGAGACAAAGATACAAACAAAATTTTAATATTTTAACTACTGATATTTTTTATATTTCTTTTGAGAGATGGTGCAGAGAAGACTCTAGACGTTTCTGAAATGCAGAAAATATGCAACTTTGTCTTTAGTCCACAAAGTTGACAGAAGCTTAACACACCCTAAGAAATGGTCTGGACTTGGGCAACAATAAAATGAGATTCCTAAAAGAAGTATGCATACAAAAAGAGAAGGTATTCTATATAGCAAGAACAAGGCTGTTTTGAGTATTTTAGATTAAAGGATGCAAGCTAAACATCAGTCTTCAGTTTTTGTTAGAAAAATCCACAGAATTTCAGTAGAAATGACATAGAATAATCTACCCTGAAAGGGACCCTGGAGGCCATGTTGTTGAACTCTGCTTTCACGGTAGGGCTGTCATTGGAGCAGGTTGTTCAGGAGTGGATCCAATCAGCTTTAATCTTCCAAGATGAAGATATCAAAGCCTTTTTGGGAAGACTGTTCTTTATATTCATGCAATGATTCCCTTGCTGTACATTATGGTCATTACATCTTTTCCTTTTCCAGTGTATCTCTGAGAAGAGTTTGGTTTTCTTCTCTTTGGAACTGCTCATTAGGTAATTGAAACCAACAATTACAACCCCTTTCAGCTTTCTCTTTTCCAGGCTAAACTCAGCATCCCCAGTGTCCCATGTACATAATGATCCTTGTCCTTCTAATCATCTTGATGAACCTCACTCCAGTTTTCCAAAATTGTACTTCTACTGAGGGGTCTCAAACTGGACATGGTTTTCCATGTGCAGTGTCATGAGTGCAGGTGAGGGTGGTGATCACATTTTACTTTCACGTTCTTGATAAACTGAGGTGGGATCTCAGTTTTGAAAGCCTGTTTGCACAGTATCTCGGATTATTTCTAAGAAGGGCTCTGAGTATGCCTTCTTTCCCTCTATTTCTTTTTATGTCCATTAAACATAACTTGTTTGAGTTTTGTGAGTGCATCAAAATGCTGTCCACAGCAAGGTTTTCAAAAATGCTTGTGTTTCTGCAGCATTTTCAGGATTCTGCCTTGAAATAATAGAATAGCAGGCTGTGATTTCCATCTATGCAACAAATACTTGGTATTTGTGAATGGATGTGAACAGCTGAAGTGGCAATGGGTAGGCCCATGGACATGAAAACATACCCTCAGGCAGGTACAGTCATGTTCTTCCTTCATTTTTGTCAGGCTATTTTGGTTACAAACCCCGCATTGAAACAACACTCCTTCTGCAAGAGATGTGAGAACCAGGTTTTTTTCCTGGTATCTAATAAAAGTCAAATGTGGAGTTATGACTTGTGGTCAAAAAGAAGGCAAGAAAGAATATAGGAAAGAGAACAATGTGAAAGATTATGGAGGGTGAAACAAGCAAACAAACAAACAAAATTCCACTGTCCTATATCATGTAAAAATTATGTACATCCCATTAATATCTTCTGATTGTAGAAAAGGTTGCTCTTCTGGAAACAACCAGCTGCTATACTGTGTTCTAAAAACCAAAATTTTCATCTGTCCAAATAAAAATATACAGTTCTTACAGTATATTTAATCTTATATGTACGTATGACAGGTTTGAAAGAAAATAGGTCAACAGTAGTTAAGATAAGTAATACCTTAATCAATTTCAACATAACTTCTGATGGATGGTGGCTGACAATAGCATACAACCTTCAGTAATTCCATTTAAAGTAGCAGGGACATAAAAAAAAAAAAGTATAAATTGCTTGGATGACACAAGATATCTGTTTTATATTCACATGGAAACTATAATAACCTGCAGTCTACTGTTAAGACAATGCAATAATTTTAGTATATATTGTGATTATTATTGATATACAAGGTACATGTCAATTCAGCCTTCTTCAGTTTGAAATCATTATTGTATAATGGATCTGGTGACACAAAAGTGCTTTGTGATAGGTTACTTCTGGACTTTTACTCATTTTAAGCTTAATAATTATTTTTACTTAGATGCCCACTTACTTAGAGTCTTCAAAAGGTGTTTTTATCTGATTGAGGGCAAAAGATCACAAAATATGAATGCTGGAGACTCTACATTAAATGTTTTAAAATTATCATTAGATTGTTTCAAAATCAGAAAATGTGCATTACTTTTAAATGCAGATCATCTCATGAAAAAATGTACAGTAAAAATGACTCAGTAAAAATATCAGTATTTCCAGTAAGAATATTAGAACCAGAGCAGCTACATTGGTGTCTACAGCACTGTGTCTTTATCTATGGGCTTGAGGTGAAGGAACTGATGTTTTGACTCTATGTTTGAACCTAGGATCCTGAAAGAGTGAAACTCTAGGGAAAAAAAAAGAGGCATATTTTCAAGATAGACAGTATCGTAGAAAATGAGTGACATCAGACACAAGCAACAGAAAATGCTGGATGCACTGATGTTGGAAAATTAGTAAGAATGCAGCCCTTTGACACAGAAGTTGCGGAAGCTCGTTAAAATACAGAACTTTCAACTTTCTGTATTGCATAACAGAACAACATCTTGTAATAAAGTAACATTTTCTGTAATGTTTAGATCAACCTATAGAAGCTTACAAAATATATGAGTTGTTCAAAAGGTCATGCACCAGTTAATTTAGAAATAGAATGATGAATTATCACCAAATGTGACACAAGCAGAGATCTCAATCTACAATGGAGGAAAAAACGACCTTCCAGAAAGGGAGTTACACAGAGCTGCTGGGAGATGTGCCCAGAAGGAAGGTCTCCTTTTCCCAGGCCCTTTCTATTCTCCTAGTCTTTTCCAGCCAGTGTTGCTGGAGGTGTTGTAGTATCATGAATAAGACACTCCTTGTGCTCCTTTGGTGCCCCCTAGGTGTTGGCAGCACCTCAAGGAGACAGCTGTTGGATTTTCCTCGTCTCTTCAAGATGTTTTCTATATCTCTTCTGCATTGTCCAGCTACTGAAGGCTGGGGAGTACAAGGGAAGGCAAACCAAAGTGAACAATATCATAGAATCATAGAATCACAGAATCATAGAATCTAGAATGGCTTTGGTTGGAAGGGGCCTCAAAGATCATCAAGTTCCATCCCTCCTAGTTGTTCCTATTAGTCCCAGTTCAATTAATAGTTTCAAAATTGTGAGTAGAATCTGTTTCATGTAACTGATTGCCAGTTAATATTGAAAAAAAAAAAAAAAAAGTAGAAGGACCATGCAGTATTCTTAGACTGGTGTTCCTGTTAATAGATAGCTCTGCACAACAACTTTCCCTTAGCAAGGTATTTTTCAGAACTTGGCTAACTTTTAACTGACTCAGTGCAATATCTCCTTTGCTTATAGTCACTCAGGTGCTTAAGAACTTCACTTAATCAGTGTCTCAGGAAAGAAGATGAAATCTATTGCCCCAAAGGGACTGATTTCTTTTCTGTGACAAGCGAAGAAAATTTCATTTAGAATGCTGAGAGGCAAAACTTGTAGGGTCACTGTAATCTGGATATCTTCAGAAACTCTCTGTTTTTACTTAGAAAAGGCTTTGAATGGGCCACCAATGCTGGCATGGTGGCTGTGTGGCTGTCTCTGTTAGGAGGGGTTTTCCATTTTGTTTATCTTCTTTCTGCGAGAGTTCAGGTGGATTTAGATACATGCTGCCAGTAGTTTGTATGCAGTGATGTGCACCTGCAGTGTAATTCAGTGAAAACTCTTTACAGAGGTTTTTCAGTTTAATGTTTGTGATGAATTTTCATGATGACTTGCAAGAAATTGTAGGTGAAACATATAGAACATACAGGCATTAATAATGTGCAGCTGAGTTATGGACAGAAGAAAGGTACTTTGTTTTAAAATGTTCCTCTTAAAATAAGTTATCTACCTTTAGTTTAATCTCATCTAGAACAGTGGCATTTCTCCGTGACACTGAATAATTTCTGTTAAAAACAAAAAACATTGCAACAAGAAATGAATGTTTACAGTGCTGACTGGCAATTACATCTCTTTAAAAACTCAGGCAGCATCATTAGTGGAAGGTGATGAGTTAACCCCTTTTTAATTCTGTGCATTTGTCTCAGAAATATCTGATTCCAGTGTCTTTTGCTTGATTGATGCATTAGAGTATTTTTAAGGCTCAGAAAACAACATCTTTACAGAAAACGTACTTTAGAAGTCTACTGTGGACAAGTTTTGGTATAACATTTTTATACACAACTATTTCTTTCTTGGACATACGTTAATCCCATTTATATTTCATTCAAAATCCCAATTGGCAATTTATGAACTTATATTTATGAATAATGCTAACTTTTTTGTGGGATGGTGTATAAATGATAGTTTCAACATAGAGCAGTGATACAGTCTCTGTCCCAACTTCCACCTCCCCATCCTCACCCCTTCACTACCCTGCAGGCTTTGAGTCTGCTGTTTTAGTTTAAGGTAAGCTAAGAACCTTTCTCCATTGATCTTTTTATTCCACATCCACAAAAGAAAATGCTAGGACGTTGCTACTGATTTTTTTTCCCCCCAATACGTGGTCATTATAAGCAAAAAAGAAGCTCACACTTCTACCTTTTAATTGGGCATTTAGCAGGACAATGTTTGAAAGCAATTAATGGGAAAAACATTTTTGTCCTGTTTTATCAATTGGTCTCCAAAAAAAATGCAGTCCAAAGTAACCATTATGTGCAAGCCAGGAAACTGTTGTCCTTTTCAGTTTTTCCCATGTCACAATTTATTCATTTAATTCAGTTCTCCAAAATTACTGCAGTGCCAATTATCTCTTTCTGTGTTGAAAATGAGTTTGGCCCACTTCAGCTTTTCCTTCATTTTATGCCTATTTTCTGCTGTTCTTCAATGAGTGAGTAATGTGCGATGTGAAAAAAGGGAGGATCTTCAAAAATATGTGAAGTGTCTGGAGTGGCTTTTTGGTACCTGTGAAGAGGCCCCTTGAAGAAGCTTAAAGGACAATGGAATATTGCGGCTAACAGTGGTTTATTTTGTCCACATGACTCATTTCACACGCACCCAGGCAACTGATGAATGGAGGATTAACACAAGTTTTCACCTTATTGAAATGAGTGATTCAAAGCAAACAAATAGGACTAACTAGTTTGGAATATGAAATTAAAGTTTCTCTGAGTCCTTTTGTTATGCATCACTTTCAAACTTAATTGGAAATATGATGGCTGTGGAATTACTTTTAACCAAAGTTGCTAAATAACAGTAGTTTGATGTTTGTTATTGTCACACAATCCACTTTTCCCAAAACTAAAGGCTCCAAGGGACCATTCAAACACATTGACAAAAAGTTGTTTCAAATCTAAATGAAAAAGTTATGCATATGTACATATATACACTCTTTCTTTCAGTGTCTTTAAATGCACTTACAAAAAAAGAAAAAAAAGAGCATCAGATGTAATTTTATTGTTAGCTGCATTGCATTTTTATAAATATTTGTAGATGGGTAGGTACCACTAAAAGAAAAGTGCTTTAAATGGTATTTTTGTGTTGACGTTGCAACTCGTTCAACTCCTTCAGCATTGTAATTATATTCTAAATAGGTTGGAGTTACACAGGAACACCATTGAATGCTATGTGGCTTTATGTGATGCAAAGTAAAAACAAACCATAAGCTCCCTGTTTAGAACTTTAACTGCCTCCTTACAGAAGGATGGGTTAGCATCTTTGTACAGCCCATTAAACTTTCAGATTATGAGCTTCTGTAAGGAGCTTCTACAAAAGTTTACCAAATTAAACCAAAGTATTTTGTTTTAGTGAGTGGCAGTGCTGGTGAGAAAATGTAGTAGTTCAGTTCACAACTAAACTGGGAATAATCCTTTCTGAAGACTTGTATGTATCCATTGGAGAGGGGAGCTAGAAGCTGAGTTTTACTTCTGTTTCCCATGTGAGCAGAAATGCTTCAGGTTAACCCCAGTGAGGTCCACTGCTGCCATGGTATTGCTATTCCTGGCTGCAGGGGAATGGCAGCAGTTTAATGCAGTGGGGAGATACTACTATGAAGATAGTGTGACCAAGGTAAGTTGGGATATGGAATGGGCTGTTAGCATTTACAATGAAAATAGATGTTGGTTGTATTCAGACATGCATCTAAAATTTAAAAAATTTTTCCTGTTGTGAGAGAGGTTTTGATCTGCATCAGCATCTCACTGCTCAGTAAGGCAAGTAGGAGCTATTGTAAGGCCTGTGGTTGAAGTTTAATGAGTAACTGCTGAACATGTGAAAGCATTTTTGTTTCATTCTCCCAAGTCTTGCAACTTCATTGGTTGTAGTACTTTCACAACAGAAGTACAAGTCTTTTCTATAAACCAATCTCTTTTGGCAGCTTTAGAAGCTTCAACTGAATTGAACTCAACTCAGCTGATGCATGAGATCTCAGCTAAAACTCTGCAGATATTTTCTTTATAAACTGGAAAGGACAATTTATGAGCTTTCTCAATCTTAAAAAGAGATAACCTTTCTTTCTTTATTTTCTCCCAAATTTAGAATAGATTTCAATCTGAGGCAAATATTTGATATGAAAAGTCTTTTCCCATCTTTCGTTTTAGGACACAACTGAGTTTAGGTTCTGTATGGAAGTATGGAATGCTTTTTATAAATGTAATTAAAGTTTACAAAAATAGAATTCCACATTTTTTGGGAAATGTCAATATTTTAAACTCTATTTTGGTTCAAAAATTTAAAAGTTTGTTTTGATTCTAGACCCCCACATGCACAGTTGTAACATGTCATAGGAAATAATGCTCTAAATTTCCTTCATTCAGAGCAATGAGATATTTTTGGATGTGTAAAACTGAGTCACATTTAAAATACAGTATAAAGAAAGCTGTATACACACCACACTGAACTGTATTTCAGTGTGATATTAATACAAAACAAGAAACAAAACAGTTATTTTTTACGAAGACCAAAAAAAAACCAAACTAACTAAACCAAAACTAAAAGTAATGCAAAATGTTTCATTTAAGAATTGTATTCCAAACTTTATATCCATCCCACTAAGATACAGTTGCTCCTGAGTAGAGTTTATATCTTGATTAAGATATATTTCCCAGCTTGCTCAGACAGAGATCTTGTCTTGGGTCAGCATGTTATGAGTATGTGGCAATATCAGCTATGCAAATAGTTATTTCTACCATCTGTAAGAGTGACTACTTGGGTAGGAGGGAAGTGCTCAGATTCCAGCAAGTGCTGGTGACTATTGACACTGAAAGCAAACTGGAAGCAAACTGAGATATGAGTGGATGTGATCAAGCTGTCCCTGATTCCCCATGCCCTGCTCCTCCTGGAAACCTGGGTTCAGTGCTGTCGAGGTGATGCTTGGTTTGTTTGGCTGAAGTAGAGGGCTCTTAGACTTTGCTCCTTTTTTTCTCACTGCCTGTGGAAAGACTTTTGTATGTTTGACTGGAGCTGAGCTGGATCCTGGAAATTACTGTTGCTCATTGTGCTGAGATGAGAACCATATCCCTGTGAGAGCCTTCAAAACATCTGGTCCTGTAAGAGAAAGTGTTATTCCTACACATTCAGGAGCAACTCTGCCAAGTGATGTGACTAGTTTGTATTGCTAAGATATTTCATGAACACTTCAATATCGTCACTACTAAAGGTCATCTTCCAACCCACAAATGCACTTTCCATACTAATCATTACCAACATTATACAGCATAATATCTCTGCCCATTTGGGGAGTTTCTGGAACAGATGTACTGTTCACTCAGAGAGCTCTTGATAAGGTCAGAAACTGGCATTTACCATCTCATGAGATAATTCCTCTTTAATGGAGCAAGCCTTCTACTGCTTATATTGATGAAGTAACTATATATCTCAGCAGAGTTTAAATTGCTAGTCTTTTGATTACAAGCATGATGAGACAATAGACATTTGGGTTTCTGAGTAATGCTATATCTAATTCATAGATGGACAGTTATAAACCCCAATATCTTAGTCTTCCACAGGAACTGGAAGTTACACAGAATGAAAAAAATCCATCCTAGAATTCTGTCTGCCTTGGAGGATTCAAATGGAAAGTAAAATGGAAAGGTAGAAATAATCTAATGCAGAGAAAGACACTGCATCTAAGTCTTGAACGCAGTGGATGAGTACTATAGCCCTTAAGTTACTGCAGGGCATCATCACCCTCCATGGACTCTTTTAGGGTCTGATCTTTGGTTTGGTCTAAGAAAGTCCATGGAACTGGTCAGGAACTGATAATTCTTGTGAGATGAGGAAACAAAGGAATAGATTTTTTCTGGATTTTATTTTATATCTCATCTGAAAAGTGGGATTCAATCATACAAATGAAATGAATTCACGGAGATTCACTGAAAATACTTTGAGACTCTCTAAAATGAACTCTTTTAGCAAGGAGAGAGTTTCACTGTTACCTGACCAATGGAAAAGATAATTTTGCTTAACTATGCTGCTATTTGTTCTGTCCTCAGAAACTCTGAGTCCCCTCCTCATGTGGGACACCTTTGCTGATGGCAGTTATGTTGTGGGCAGCCCAGAGATTGTCTTCAGAGATAGCTTGTAGTCTGCGTTGGAAGCACGGTTTTGGTTTTTGTGGTGTTTTGTTTCTTTGTTTTTTTTTTGTTGTTTTTTTTTTTTTTTTTTTTGACTGGATATTGATCCAGGTGTCTTGTCTAAGAGAATAAGAATGAAAGGAAAGCTTTGAGATTTCATGAAAATATGTCAGGACTGTGACCTGAGGGACTATCTTATACTTAAGTAGAAATGTCCCATCAGAGATACATGTTGGAAGAAAACAGTAAAATAAATCAGTACCTTGAAATTGCAAGTGCACATAAAAAAAAAAAATAAAACAATTCCTTTTTACCATTTCTGGTGTCTGGCAGTATTAGTCTCAGTAACCAGAGCAGACTGAACTCGGTGCAATACTGGCTAGCAGAGAAAAAGGAGATAGAAAAATAAAAGAAAATGAAAATCTGTATTTGTTTTCTACTTCACACACTGATGTGGCAGTGTTAGCAGCTCATCTTCATTCATTCCTCTCTCTCATTCCATTAACTTACAAATCCCAGGAAAGTCGACACTGCATCACACTCAACCTCATCTGAAACCTTCCCCAAATTCATGTGCAGAAGGCACTGTCCAATCCAAGCAGTCACACCACATCTTCTTCCTTCCCTCGTGCTGTGACAGGGAATGCTGCACTCAGTCCTGTTGCTGTCAAGAACCACTGCTCAGCACCACTTCGGGCTGCGAACTGGCTGCTGCATTGCAGACTGTAAGCTTAGCAGGAGGGAGTTAACACTGAAGGCACTGTTTACTTAAATAGCGGCTGAGCCTTCAGGGATGCCATCTCCGGCTCTGCCGAGCAGCCCTGACTCTTAATCATCTCCCAGCCACAGCCTCTCCTCCCCCCCGTCCAATCCAAATTGGGAGAAAGCTGAGGATTTTTCTCGTTCCAGCCCTTGCTGGGCCGCAAGTGTCAGCTGCTGTGTCTGATGACTGCGCGCTGATTATGCACCTATCCAGACACATGGAAACTCCACAGGGAAAAGCTCCCCAATACACACACACATTTGTAATCTCCTGTGAATAGAGTCCTAAGTGCCCATTAACTATTGCTCAATTACACGGGAACTCTGCAGAAGTAAATATGGCATGCACATGAATATCAATTAAAACCATTATGATCAGTGCTGTTGTGAGTCAGGAGGGAAATGTGCATAATCTTGACAGAATAACGAAGACACACTTCGCTTTACTCGGGTGGATTGAAATAGAATGTTAAGCTAATAAAAGCGTTTACATTTTTAAAAATAGTTTAACAAGCTCAGAATAGCTTTGAATCACATCCGCCTGTGATTTCAGCGGTTCAAGTCAGCTTTGAAGCTTCTGTAGAAGACTGAAGGAAAGGCCTCTACTGCTGAGCCTGAGATTTTTCCCTTTCTCTTTTCTCCTTCATCTGTTTACCTTCATACTGGTCCTGTCCAGTAATGCTGTACTATGGTACTGGCTATCAGGTACAAATTGATAGAAGTCACCTGGTGGAAAGATCAGAGAAAGTCTGAGCTCTGGGTGCTCAGCAAACCCATGGAAGTACTCTGGGAGCTGAGCATCCATGAGGGGAAACCTTGTTCTCAACCTCTTCTGCCCACCTTCTGACTAACCACGGGTATACCCCATACCAATACTGCTATCTGTAATGTAAATGCAAGCTGTTAAAGAATGTATCGGTGATGGCTTTGTGATGAGAATGGCTTTATTGCTGTAAATTTTTGCCTTCAGAGAATGACCGAGGCATGAGTTTTCTTTTGCTAAAAGAAGCCTTTGGCCTTTTCTCCCAGGTACTATTGAATTTTGGAAGAGTGTTGGCTTGGAGGGAAGGATACAGACTCCTCAGGCCACAAATAACAGAATGTGAGGTCCTATTTGTCACATCCCTTAGTGTAAGGATCCTAAATATAACTCTGGCAATGCCTGTTGCTTGAAGTGCGTTCAGTCTCCACACTCCAATTTGTTTTATTTTGTTTACTGTAGTGTCTGTACCAGTAAGCTAAACAGGAGCATTGCAGGGATTCAACATTTTCTGCTGTGGTCCATACAGATCTATTATCAGAAAGCTCCCTGGCACATTTTTAGCCCTTGCCACCATGCTTCCACATGATGTCCAGATGCAATCCTGCTAGCAGCACTCCTAGGGACTGTTCCCAAGAGGCAGAATGGAAAAAGGTGAATTTGGCCATATGGTTATGAGCCGTGCCTTGCCACTTGCCATCAGGGCAAATAATGGGCCCTTGCCCATTTTATGTCCTAGGATGGATGTAGCCATAGAGACTGGAATGTTTGTACTGCCTTTAATTAAATGGAAATTGCATTTCATGGCAGTTCTCACAACACTCTAAATCTGTGGGGTCAGGGTGATGTCTGATTGCTGGACATGGGGAATGGTATGTAGACTGAAAATATACGATGGTGCATCTGTGTTGAGGAGGCAGGTAATTACATTGGATGCACTACAAGCAGGCTGACAGACAACTTTGTGTTAAATAAAGCAAGCAATTCCATTTCTGAGTGTTAGGTAAACTTCAGCTTTCAAAAACAAATTAGTATAGGCCTGGAGGACTTCTTCAGAATTATTATACTGAGAAAATACTTGGTCATTTTAACATAATCACTGAAGTTTTGGCCTTACTGAGGTAACAGCTGGAAGATCTTAGAGCTGTGGGTAGATGCCATTTGTCTAGTAATTTGCATCACTGCAACTATTAAAAAGAAAGTTACATAGTTCAGCAAACATAGCCAAAAGAAGGAAACATTAGAAAGTAAATATTATGAAATCTCAGCTGGTCAAAAGAATGAAAGTAAGGCTGTATATGTGATGGCATACTGAGGAACAATTATTTCAGAACCAAACTTCAGCCTGTGTTTACATAAATATTCTTCTACATAAAATGACTGGAGCAGAACCCCTCCACCGATACTAATTGCTAAGCAAAACACTGCTTGCCCTGTGTGCCACAGACAGTGTAATGCCAAGAAGTAAATCTTCAGCATCAGCTTTCCAGGATAAATATTAACTGAATACAGTGGTCAGTTTTCTTTGCTGGACTGGGACCTCATTGTCTGCAAAACAAAACTTCTCAGTAGCAATGTTTAACAAACTCATATGGTCCTAAAAGGTGCCACTGGGGTCTGCTCCCTGTTACCACCTTAGGAAAGGAGGAACCTGTGATACTGAGAATATCTTGAGAGGAAAGGCAGAACCATGGCTATCACTGACTTACCTGACTTTGGTGTTTACATCACTCAAACCTTTGCCCTCATTTCCCTCACTGAAAAAATCCTGATGTCTCTCTTCTAGGAATGGGTTAAACTTAATTAGTTAATATTGGAAAGCACTCTGGAGAGGAAAAGTGCTCTACTATACAAGTGCAGACTATTGATTAAGTCCTTATTTTTTCTTTTCTTACTCTCTTTATTTTTCCCCTCATATATTAGTCCAATACAAGGCAACCAGAAAACTTTTTTTTTTTTTTTTTGTTATAGGCAGGGATTTGCCAGTTTAAATCAGCCAGCATCAAGTACATTTAACAAGTAGGATTTGTACATTTTTAATGATCCCCAGCAGGTCTGTGGCAAAGGGGAAAAAAGTTAATTTTTGTCTCTGCTGCTTTGAATTAATAGGACACAATTTGCAGCAAGGGACAAAGTTTCTGAAGGAATCATTGTGTTGGCAGGGCTGGTCAAATACAGTGTACTACATGAGCTAGGTAATAAATAAAAACCCTGCCTTCACAAGGCTTTGTCAGTGTCCACAAAACAGAGAGAAGGGCTAAAAACATTAAAGGTGCTTATTCTAGTGCAGTAGCACAGCAAATGAAGTATACTTGGATTTTCCCTTCTCGGGAGCTAAATCTATGACCTTCTGCATCAGAGGAGAGTCCTTTGTGTTCTGAGCTCTAATAACTTTACTGTGATTTCATTTCTACCCGTGCCTGGGAAACACTTTTTATATTTATTTTCACTACTTCCATCCTTTTCCTTTTGCAGCAAGTGTTATTTAATCTTTAATGAAAAAGTAGATTGTTTTTTTTTTCTTTTTACCTTGATTGGCTGCATGCCTTTATGACTTTGGTATACCAGAATGTTTCTTTTACCTTGTGGAATACTGTTAGATGTCTCTGTACAAAAGCAAAAGCTGTGGTTGCTATAGCAATAACCAATCTGATGAAGCTGTGACCTAAATCATGACTGGGAAAAATAGTACCTTTTCTATATCACTGCAGTTACTGCTTCCTTGGATTATACTACCAGTATGCAGGATTTATTACCTAAAATGAACTCCTTGGCTCCAGGATACAAGAAAAAGTAAAGTGATACTTCTATAGCTATAGAGCTGGGCAGGAACACATAGAGGTAAAATCTACTGAAATTCGTAGGTGAAAGGAGTTCTGCAGACATGCAGCTAGAGCTTGGTGCAATGTAATCCATTTCTTGAAAATCTGGGGAGCCTCGACTGCTGGAAGGAAGATCCTTAAATCAAAATAATGTATGGCTTATTTGTTGAGCTTTGAAGAGCAGCATCTTGCCCAATGTCCCAAACTCCTTACTTATATAGTCACTGAGTTGTAAAGGAGGAAAGCTTTCTCTAAGAGCAGTTGCTTTGTCGCTTGCTGAAAATCTGGTGAGGAAATTGGCACAGGCATTCAAAAGACCGTTACTGAAGACGGAGAATTTGTGCTTCTTAGTGGATGTTGACCATGAATGAACCCCTCACCTATAGATGTATATGAGGTCATTTCTGAGCCTGATTTACTTCCACAATGAGCAATGGAATTTAAAGTGGTAACTAATTATTAAGGATATGATGAGGGAGGGTTTATCTCACTGCACTTCTAAACCTCTGCCTTTGAATCTTACCATTTAGGCTCTCTGTACCATCAATGGAGAGAGAAATGCAGAGAGACTGTGGATTTTCCCATTCCTAAGGTATCTGAGATAGAAAGGGTTAAAATCTAGAGGAGCATCTGTCTTTCTGTCGATTACAGGGGGAGCTTTGAAAGCTCCTAAAACCTAGCTTAGACTGCTGCAGTTAAAGGAGGTGAACTCTGCTCATGTTAATGGTGTTACACAGTGTATCTGGAGTGGATAACCATTGTTGTTACAAGTAGTTGATACCAAAGTGGTCAGATATTCAACAGGAGTAGCTTGCCCTGAACTAGATGAGAATTGGGTCCAAGAATAAGAAGTGACTGAACTACAGGAAGGTGGGAGGAGAGGCAGTATTGAAAGTACTTGTGCAGGAGAGGGTGGGAAGTGGGAAACTGGCAGAGTTAACTAAATCAGCTTTGCTGGAACAGCAGACACAGGTTGGCAGTTGCAACTGCATTTAGCCTGACAAGTAGCTAGCTAAGGGGTACTTGTGCTGTTATTACCCTCCCTGCTAGTCCCCCACTCATGCTTCTAATATTAACCAAAGTGGATAAATCCTAAGGATCAAGAGACAATTATGTTTTATGGTTTTTGGGAAACAAAGTTGCTGTCTCTGCTGTCAGAGATTTGGTCTGGAGATACAGAAGCAGTGAAGAAGGCTGGCTGAACTATTTGGAGAGATCTAAAATTACGCATTTCTTATGGCCACCTGGTCTCTTCAACATCTGCTGCGTGCTTGGCTCAGAGACTGACTGCTCTCTGAAATCACACCACACATGACATAATGTGTCAGAAGTAGTGTAACACAGCAGTAACATTTAAAGGGATACAAGCAGGGCTGTTGGATCTTCTAGAATACATGCTCTAGAGCTCTCACAGTTTCAACTGGTTCCAATGTACAAATGGGATGATTTTCTAGTATTTTCAATTGTCTTTGGGTAGATACCTTGGAGAGCACCACGTTTGGATGGACAGGTGAAAACGAGTCACTTGTAGTGCAGAAACTCAGGAATCCCTCTAATTTTGCAATAAAACTCCTTCACTTCCTCAGCACTCATGTCTGATTGATGGTAGTGCATTTATGAACTGGAAATTATGTGGCTATCGGCCAGTGTGCAATATGATAAAATATTGCAATGAAGAGACTTAATATTTCACTGCTAAAGAAGCTGAGAACTGACTTCTCCTGGAAATAGCATGCACATATAGTCCTAACAGAACAGTAATCCAAGTGGTAAAATACAGCAGATCAGGGGCAGAAGACTACTAAGTCTGAACAGTCCAAAATATTCAAAATTCCATATCCAAACAATACCAAACTCTAAAATATGCAGCTGCACTAGCTGAGGCATTGAGCTTTTCTAGTTCCTTTTGTCTACCTCTTGAGGAGTCCTCTTTATGTAGATGCTCCCCATGTTCCTTTGCTCAGCTTATACTATTTTGTTTTCTATGTCTTCTCACCCTCCCTTCTCTACCTTGCAATAGGTCACAGCACGTCTGTGCCTTATACAACTTCCTCTTTCACCTGGAATTTTTTAGTAGAGTTTTCCTGTTGATCACAGGGACTGTTCTTGTTACAGCTGGATCTGTTTGACAAGTTGACATGACCATGAGTCTTGTTTGTTGGTGGTAAAATCTATCCAATAACCTTTCAAACCCAGCCTCAGCCTTCATCTAGGACCCCCACTGAGCTTAAATCAACTAAAGCACAGCCATTACAAAATGCTCCCCTTTGCTTCCTTCTCACATTGCTTCTTTTTTGCTCCCTTGTGAAGAAATTGTTTTAAAAGCATTTTCACTGCTTTACCCAAAGTCCATTCTGGTGGGATTCTCACGGCATTTGGAGGAAGCCTGAGCTTAAAAGCCCCCCAGCTTTTCTAACCTGCCTGCTGTTTTTCTAATGCATTCCTATTCTTGCCTCCCAGTGGTGCAGAGGTTTACCTGGTCTTGTGCTCACAGTCTTCTCTGGGGATCCTTAATAGTCATATGTTCATATGTGCGAATATAGGACAAGGTGTCTTCTTCCTCAGAATGGGATTCTCCATTTTTATCTGCTGTCTGCTGGAAACAGAATTTCCTTCATTGTTCAGTGTTTTTCTTTATATTGTGGCTACAATATTCCATTTCAGAAGTGTCATCACCTTTATTTTTTTACATTCTGATGTAGTCTGTAATCAACACTAGCTTCAGCGACTCTCATTACTAGCTCTTGAAGTGATTCTTCAGACTCAGCAAGAACAACATCATCATCAGATTACAGCATCTGCTTCCTCCAATTTCAGTCTTACTGCTGTAGCCAACAACAACGACACACATTTGCATTTCAGTGCACAGGCAGAGTGGATGCTGTGCCACAGTGCAACCCTGCTGGACTTTCTCCCTGCCCAACAACCACCATGCAGTGCCCTTTGTGAGTCTCATTTCCCTTGTGTCTGGTCACATACAGTATGGGAAATTATATAACTGTATCAGAAAGCTCCTACATATATAAGAGAGCTGCGTAGCATTCAACTGTTTCTTCCTTTCTCTTCTATAGCTCATACCCTTCTGCACAAGCTCTTTTTGTGATGTGAGTTGTTTTTTATTCCCTGACAGTATTCTTAAAGCCGATTTACAGCATTGTCATGAGTAAACTAGATTGTGTTTTGTTCTTTCTGTGCCCAATTTTGCTTTCGTATTTTTCTGCCCCTTTCTTTGAACACTAAACCCATTTTTTTTCTTTGCATGTTTGAATAGCAAGTGGAATTATTTGGCAATGTGCACATTCTCTCAGACCCCCCTTCTCTGAGAGCAGAATGAGTTTAGTGCTTCTCATTAAGTCCCGTAGCCGCTGCCCTGTTTTTCCACAGAAGTTTGCAGATCTTACGGGAAATCTTGATACCAATCTGAAATCAGAGTGTTCTCTTCAGTACACAAAGCAGACAGGCATGAGAATATGTGAAACGTAATGATGACTATTTGAGTTAATGATCCCACTGTCTTCCTGAAAGAGTAATTCAGATAAAAGATCAGATAAGAGCTTCTGATGCTGAAATCATGTACCTGAAGAGGGTAAATCTGGACTTTTTTGTTTGATAATGGCATATGTACTGGCTTAGTTCCCTTTTTCTTGACAGTACTAAACAATGTGTATACGGGGAGCCTAGGAGAATAACAGGCTAGCTAGCACTTCCACTAATCTGCAAAAACAAACCAACCCCCCAAAAGCAATTTTTTTATTTTTTTTTTTTAAATGGAGCTTTAGACTTTCTCCAGTGCTGCCAAAGGAGTTGATATAAGCAGTTTTAAATCTAGCTCATCTGTTGTTGAAGACCTCTTCTTACAGCAGTTAAATGAGTATATGCTTAAGCCATGCAGATGGGAAACTCTGTAGGAGCACCCAGACTTTTTGTGCAATGCAGGATGATGGCTTTTGAGAAGAGTTCATCTTCAAATTTCTTGTACTCTTATAAATCATTTTCTACTGAGACACTGTGAAGACTCAGTGTTCAAATATTCAAACTTCACTGAATATTTCCATTCATTTGCACAGATTTAACATTTAATTTTTGCTTCCAGGGGCTGCAACAGAATCACAGAATCACAGAATTGTAGGGGTTGCAGGGAAGATCATCTAGTCCAATCCCCTGCCAAAGCAGCTCCCTAGCCCAGGTTGCACAGGTAGGCGTCCAGGCAGGTCTTGCATATCTCCAGAGAAAGAGACTCCACCACCTCTCTGTGCAGCCTGTACCAGTGCTCCATCACTGCACTATGAAGAAGTTCCCATGCACATTTGTGCAGAACTTCCCATGCTTCTGCTTGTGACCATTTCCCCTCATTCTGTCACAACATTTACAACTGCCTTTCTAGTGAAATTCTGTTGCATCAGTTGAGTCCTTACTGGGCACAGGATTCCATTGTTCTTTGCATATCCAGTGAAATTTTGAGCAAAGTTGGGCCCTATTTTAAACATAAGCAGTCTTACAGCCTAACTCAAGAACAGACAAACAGACAAACAAAACCCAGCAAATTAGAAGTGACTATCTTTACCTTTTTCCCCTTCATATCAAGCTCATACCCAACATTATTAAACACTGTTCTAAGAGCACGTTCCAACTTCAGGTTGATCCCAGCAGTAAACTATACTAGAGGCACATTGGTGCAAGTGTTAATAAAGTATTAATAAATCCATGCTATGTGGGAGTAATGTTGCAGGGTAGACATTGACAGAGAGATCTAAGTCACTTACTGTGCTGGCCAGGATCCATATGCTCAACTGTTGTCTGGATGAGAGTTAAGAAAGAGTTATCAACCTTTAACATAGGACATTTTAATATTTGTTGATGTATTTCTGAACATAAGCAATGATTTTTTGTACATTATTTCAGGTAACTCTTCAGAAGTAAACAGCATCACATTTCTCTTGACAACCAGTTTGTTTTGTGGCATCTGTAAGTACATTTGCCCTTCAGAAAAGAGGTCAGTTCAAGGAAATAAATACAGAAGTAAAACAGAAAGAACATAACCCATAAAAACAGAGAAGAAAAATAAACATAAAAGGAAACTAAAAGGAAAAATTACTAGATGGAAAAGATCGGTGGAAAGGATGTGCAAATGGAGTGGGACTAAAGTTCAAATGATCCCAGCACCTTAAAAAATTTGGGGGGGGGGAAATGAGCAGCTCAGTGATCTCAGCTGCCTTCTGCAGATCTTACTGCTGGTATGGATCATGCAGCAAGGGAAGAACAACATAATGTAAAGAAAATGCAAGAAAACAATGTGAGGGAGAGAAAGAGGAGAGAGTTGAAAAATGAAAACTGAAAGAAATAAGAAGCAGAGGATGGGAGACCAGAGAAATAGTGGAGATAGACAGATGAATGAAGGGAGAAATTATCACATGCAGCAACAGGTTGAGCAAGCTTTTGCTACAAAAAAAAAAACAAAAAAAAATCTACCTCACTTTAGCTTCTGATTTATCTTCTCCTGATACTCTGTTTAAATAAGACCCATGCCTGGGCACAATATCCGAAAAACCATAGGCTTTCACTGGCTGCAATTGCCATCAAAAGAAGTATTAAAGAGATCGTTACAGAATTTCTGGCCTGATTCCGTTAGAGTCAGGAGGCTTGAATGAGGTATATACCACCTGAAAGAAAACTATCTTAAATATCTATTTTTTATCCATATATGTAAAAATATGTTGCTTATTGAAAATGACCTTGAGGCTTTTTGCAAGCAATTCCTGTTTTCTAGTCAATCCTATGGGTATTTTTTCTTCACACAGACAGTTCCTTTACACAGAACCACTGCTACTCTGCTGCCTGAAATTCCCCCAAAACAATGGAGCTACATTAAAACTAGAAGAGCACAACACACAGCATCTTAAAGTGACAAGAAGAGGGGAGCATGGGGTTCACATGTGGAAGTGAATGATTTTATAAGGTACCAAATAAAGGTGAGTGATCCCTGATGCGTTAGTAGAAGCATATCTTCACTAATCTCTTGGTCACAATCAGAATTTCTTCTGAAATACACTGGTTTTCTGTGCTCTACCTCTAGGTTCAACTCACTGCAGTGAATATGTTGGCATGCTATCCTGGTGCAGGGTTGGAGCGATAATCTGGAAAAACAACACAATAGCAAGTGAAGAATGGAGGAATCATGAGAGAGAAGAACATCTGTGGTCTTAATGCCAAATGTAAAGTATAAACCTGATGAATTAGAATCTCTTGTTTTTCTGCCTAACAAGAAAGATACAGCAGCAAAGTATTTATTGGCTGAGATAGTTTGTTTTGCAAGCTGAGGATAAATTCATTTCTATGTATTGCTAGAATTGAACTTAGTGATACAGAGTTGGTCAGAAAATGTTTAAACTTGGATACCATTGCAGCACACAGAGTGATAGTTAAGGTGAGGAGGATACAAGGAAGCGTGTAAAAGCAATTAAACATGATACTGTTAGTAGGCAGAGAGTTCTTTGCACGACAGGGACAAGAAGAGGAGTTCATTAAGGCACATGCTATTTATTTTAATATTCTTCATGATCTGAATTGTACTAAAATTACAAATAGGCTAAGTGTGAGTGACCCAGAACAGTTTGGCTTCTGTCCTAGCTGGATTTAATCTCAGTTCATGTTGTCCTCCTTCCTACTCATTTTCTGCTTCCAGGAGCAGCACTGCCAACATCTGAGATTTCTCTCTTGAGGTTTGCATCTAACCTTTTGCTTCAAGGTCTAGAATTTGGCCCCTAGAGCTGTGTGTCTTTCATGATATGTGGATGTTTTTAAGAGGTTTAAGGAGTACCTTCTTTTTCACAGTTATATTCCATATCAATAGGTATGTTACTGTACTGACGTAACTATCTTGGAACAATGACTCCATTACAAGTCCGTGTTTGGAGATGAGTTGAGTTATAACTTTGCCCAAGTTATATCAGCTAAACCCCAATGCTAGTGGCCAATGGGAGGAAGGGATTGTACTGATCTAACAATATCTTTTTAAATTCAAATGTTCGGTTATGCCAAAAAATAATCCCATGTAGGCAAGACCTACATTTTTAGTCCTTAGGGCTGTGGAGAAAGTGTGACTCGAGTGTATTGAAAAGGCTTAGATACCAGAAGGCAAATAAAAATAACCCCAGTTGTGGATCTTTTTTTTTTTTTTGAATTCATTACTTTTGTGCCAATCTCAAGGTTTTGGGGGCCTGAACTCTGGATTTGTGAGCCCTCTGGGATGGCAGAAATATTGACTATAATTGGTACAGGGACTCTGCCTACTTATGTGTTCACACAGAACACAGTACTGAAGTTCTTCTACTCAAACAGTCTTTCTGGTCCTGCTATAGGGCAATTAATGAATTAACATTAGTAAAACACACCCATCCCAATTCTAGGTGAATACTTGGTACATGTCCACAGTCTCTGCCCATCTCCCCTGTTTAGGTTAGAGCTACATCCTTCCACAGTTTGCCTTTATTTTGACAGAAATCCTTATATCCTGATATTTTTATGGCTCTGTGTCACTCTTAACTCTTTGGGGTATGTATCCTTCTGCGTATGTGATGTCCTAATTCTTCACTAGATGTATTAATACATGTGACATTTTTTGTGAGTTTACTTAGAAAAGTCCAAAGGAAGACAGGTCATGCTAGCTTTTCTGCAAGTAAAAAGGCAAAAAAAGCCAAAGCTAATACTTGCTGCCTTCTTTAACTTAAAAGAATATTATCCATGTGCAGGTTCATGAAAAAGTTGCACATTAATGAAATATTAATTAACTAATTTATGTGCGGCTTTAGAGGTGTGTATGTTCCAGCTCATGTTTCATGATTTTCTGGTAATGAATCATTGAATTGCATAAATATAATATATGCTTTTGTCCGGAAGTCTACAGATATGTGAGAAGATGTAGATCTGGAATTTAATGGAGGTGCTGTGGATCAGCCCATACTTCTATGGCAGATCTTGTGAAGTGAAGCTTCCTACTACAATTTCTAGCTTTGTTAAACACCCCACACCACATTGTTCTTGTCAAAAAATGCATATGAACATTTCTAGCAGCTATTTATATTTTTTTCAAGATCACTTATCTAATGAACATGCAAATTACACAAACATCCTTGTGAATTTGGAAAGAAACCTAACAGAGCTGAGGTGACATTTATCATTAGGTGCTATATGTCAGGGGAAGTCTCCTGAGTGAAGCAAAGCCATGGTCAAAAATTAGTCCCTGCCTGGAATAGAGATGTTTCATATGCAATTCTCCATTTGTCGGTTGCCCTTTGAAGCTATGTAGGTTACTCCACAACTATTGTTGCCTATTTATTTCAATGGAAACTGAGACAGATACAATGAGAACAACAACACTATTCGATAGAGCAAATTCTCAGCTACAAAACACTATTTTTCAACATAGTCACCACCATTAGCTACACATTTTCATCAGCAATGGACTAGAGCCTGCATATCGTGCTTGTAAAATACCTGCAACCGCAAAGGTAACCCACTGTTTTGCAGCTGCTATAAAGGCATTGTTACCAGAAAACTATTGCCCATTCAGTCCATCTTTCATCCCCCCAAACAGGTTGAAGTCAGAAGGTGACAAATCCACACTATATAGTGATTGTGGTAGGACAGTCCAGCCGAAATTAACAATGTGCTCCACTGTCTTCAAATGGGTATGAGGCCTGGTGTTGTTGTGTTGCAAGAGGAAGGTTATCTTCTTCTCCTGCCTGTCTCTGGTTAGAGCCTCAGCTCATTGTGATGTAGGTCAGAATAGCCCTCATATTTCAGAATGTCTGTAATAAACAGGATTAGCAAAGGTTTATCCTTGTTCATGATTTTTAAAAAACAAACATTAAATGTAAAATTTTTATTATGGTGTCACTGTCAGCATATACTCTGGTTGCAGTTCAATAAGTCCTCCAACCTCTCTTTCTATTATATATGCTGCAAAATTTTATGGGCACAACACTATCAATGCAGGTGTTCAGTTTGGTATCACAACTTCATAGGTCTGATCCCAGAAATTCAGGTGCCTTTAGAAAACTTCAAAACCATGTATTTTGTGCCAGATTGAGAGGGCATAGTTACTACAAAGAATATTTCAAGCTGAGATAGTGCTTTGAACTCAGCATTTTTTTGTTTCAGAACTCTCTTGTTCTTCACCAACCCTAGTGACTAGTATGGCACTTTGTTTTGAGGGCCCTACTTCTAAAATAGCCCTTCAATGAAGTTTAGAAAAAAGAACTCAGATATTAGAGTGCAAATGCAAACAAGGCCATATGTAGATGTTTTTCACACCACTGCATTATCATTAATGTGTTTTTTCCTTATCAGTTCCTATAGGAAAATCTGATGTACTTTGCTTTATAATTGCTGTCTTTATCATGACTGGGGGGAGGGTAAGTGTTGTGTTTTGGTGTGAATTATTGCTTCAGCAATAATAAAAGGTGATATTAGTATGTCACTGCAGTCTTTTAAATGCTTGTTTTCCACAAAATGAATGATTATTTTTTTTCACTTTTACAGTCCTAAACTGCTAATAATAACCGAATTTGTTTTGATGATGAATGAATTAAAATGAAGCTTTGACAATAACTCCCCATTATCAACCAACATTTGCCCTCTGTTCTCTCTTTGTAATTATCACAATCTTTTTATTTTCCTCATCTATTCTGGAAGCTGTGCAAAGATAACAGCTGAAGGCCAAGCTCTTCTAAGGCTAAGAAATGTGCTGAGTTTCCTGCTCTGATGAATCACAATGGGTTGGGTTGGAAGGGATCTCAAGGATCATCTAATTCCAGTCCCCCTGGTGCAGGGGTCATTTAACTCCTGCATCTCAAGTTCTGAACCAGAGCACCACAGGCCAGATCCTGTGCCCAGAATTAAAAGAAGTCACATATTGTCCTCAGCCCTAGTACAGAGTGGCCTGTGGTGGTCAATGAACTTGCCCATTGTGGTGGTCAGTGAACCTGGTGATACACCTGCTATTTTGGCAGCTATTTTGGAGTGTGTGCCTTTGGAATACAACCTGTATTATGATAAGTACACATCTCTCTGCCAGAGAAGCACAATGTGCTCCCAAAGAAGAATGCATGGTTGGAAGAAACTCTGCCTCACAAAAAAATGTGAGTAGGAATAGACTAAAAGAAGGACTTGAGAGGCATGGAAGGATTGGAAGCCTCATAAAACCTGATGGTCTGTGAGCAAAGACTCCACTAAGCAGTGAGCACTTGCCGAGCCTACCCACTGTACTCTGAGAGGTCACTCTGCCATTGCTGTGGTGCTTCCTCATAGAGAACAAACTGCATATCTGCCTGGGGAGCTCCAGGCTCAGAGTCTTACTGCACCTCCATGAGTGCTTTGATATCTCTGTTTATGAATAGATGATGATCGTTGTGTTCTTACTGCCAGCACATGCCCTGGGGTAACGGTCCAAGTGCTGGGGTTTCATGTGCCAAAATGAGGAAAGTTAATTCAACACCCTTGATAACAACAATAGCGCTTAGTGCTTTTGATCTTCAAAGCACTTTACAAACATTAGCTAATTAATTAATCCTTACAATACTCCTCTGCTATTATCCCCATTTAGCAGATGGGGAAATTGAGTCAGAAAAGTTAAATGACTTGCTCAAGGCTATGAAGGAGTTGGCAGCAAGGCTGTGATGGGGAATTCCTGACTCCTCCTTGCAAATCTCTCGAACAGCTGTGGCTGCCTCAGACCTGGGGCTGCCTTGCCCAGGGATGCTGGACTGATCGGCCAGGCAGATATGGACAGGTCTAACTGCCACCTTCAGACTTGTATTATGGTGTTTACATTGGAAGTTGTTAGGCCTGGTGAAAATGGGCACTTTCTCATTAACCAATATCTGCACAGCTTCTGGAAGGGATCTTGCTCCTGTCCAACCAGTCTGGCCTGGATCTTGATCTATATGTACACATACCCACTCTCATATCTTGTTTTGGACTCTCCTATGCTGCCTTCATGTTAGAAAATTAAACTCTAATTTTGCTTCACAGTCAGTAAATAGGGAGACTTGTAGGGTAAAATCCTATAAATCTTTGTTTATAGAAGTCCTCATATAAGGAATGAACTGAGAAGTGACGAACAAACCTTTAGGGGTGCAGACAGTCTAACTGAAAATCTTTATTTTTGCTTATCCGGGGAGTTCTGTATCTGATAGAATACTGAGACGTTGATTTCTTCCACAGCTTAGAGATAGGATTGCTCAGGATCTATTGCAAAATCAGGTTAATGAATGGATATCAAAGGAAACACCTTCTTACTTTGGTTCAAACTAACCTAGCAAGATGATAAATACTACTAGGTAGCAAGTATGCATTGGTCAAATAAGGCTTATAAAAGTATATTTAAGTTTCCAGTGAACGTTTTCCAATGGGTTACAGCAATATTTATCATCACACAACTGCACAAAAATATACTATAGAATAAAATATTGTGAAATAGTGAAAGAAGAGAATCTTTCACTTTAACAAGATTGTAAGAAATATTTTTGAGCAGAAGTGTGCTAACATAATTTGTAAAAAAGGGTACTAACTCTCTAAGATATGGAAAGGACATTTAAGTTTAAAATGACAGTAAAGACTAAGTATTCTCCCACAGCGAAGGGAAATCAACAAAGAGTCACTGAATGGCTGAGGCTGGGAGGCACATCTGCAGCTCACCTACTTTGCTTGCAATTACATGTTTCCAGGAGCACTTCTTCTAGAGTTGGTTGCTCTATTGCCCACCAGACATGAAATCAAAATTTGCCAGCCATCAAAAAATAGTAGAATCATATAATTATAGAATATCCTAAGTTGGAAGGGACCTTTATGAATCGTTGAGTCCAATGTCCAAGTAGACAAGAAGACAATTCCAAATAGACAAGCATGTTATTCAACTCAAAGTAAGTAGGTACATTTATTGGAAACAAATTATTTGCTGCTATATATAAATTTAAAACTGTTCTATAACATGACCTTCTTCCTGAGAAATTCTGCTGAGGACTTCTCCCCTGAGTAGAGAAGCATGGTTCCCCAGATTTTTCAAAATCAGTGTCCCAGCAATCACCCTAGCAGATCATGGGATCCTCTTTGAGCAAGCTGAGTCTTAACTGAGTTCTTTGATTTCTGATGTACAGTCTGATGGATTAGCATGGGATGGAAATGAATTTGTTCTCTCCTCACTTATGTGAAAGACACTACAAAACCAGACCATGTACACGAGGTGCCTCAACCATCTCTTCACATGCAGGATTGATCAGTGATTGTCATCTTTGCAAGAGAACATTCAGAGCTGTGAACAAACAAAGATGTTTCTATATCCTCAAAAAAGGAGTGAGATTCCTCTTAGGGTACACAGTAAATGGACAAGAAGCAGCAAAAAATATTGCAACAGGGGAAATTCCTATTGGGTATTAGGAAAGAAATACTACTCATAGTGAGATCTGTCCAACACTGGAACAGAGCCAAGGAAGTTGTGAGCTCTCCATTTTAAGAGATGTTCATAACTTGGCTGGACAAGGTCCTGAGAAATCTGATTTAAATGATTTAAATGGAACTACTTTAAGGAGAAGATCAGAGTAGATAAGAATAGATACGAACAGATTTCCTCCAAGCTCAACAATTCCGTTACTCTAAGAAATACAAGCTTGCTTAGTCAGATCTCCATCCAGCATTCCAATACCAATGTAACACAATCAGCAATGCAGAACACAGTGCTCATCTGCTAATATTTCCTAGCCTAAAAAAAAAAAGAATTGTGCCCTATCATTTCACAGAAGACAATCAGGCCAAATCTGGAATAAAATGGTAGTCAGGTGTGTATTCCCTATATTATCATAATAATAGTTTGGCCAGTTTTGTAATTAGACTCTTTCCTCCAAATAATTATTTCTTGTATCCTAAAAACATTTATTTGGTATAAAATAATTGCAACAAATCCAAATACAGTGAGAGGCGTATATTACAAAGGAAGTTAAGAGCTTTACAAGAGATGTGAAGCGTGTCCATTATGAAGAGCTTTCAGTATAGGATCTGTAATGGTATATTCATGTTAAAACGAGTTCAGTATGTTTTTAGTGGAAAAATAGTTCATGCCACAGACAAAAATAAATCAGCCTGGGAATTTCCTTTGTTGGAAATTAAAGTATCTCACAAAATTATTAATAGCTGTGTATCTTCATGATGCTAGTTAATTTTGCTATGGAATTATACCGTGTTAGAGGGTTTGATATCTATTCTTCAGCATTCTGACAATAAAATAGTGGCTTTTTTGCTATTTATCTTTTTAGAAATAAAGAGGAATGCTTAACCATTTAACCTCAGAAGTGTCTGATGGCACTTTGTACAATCAACACTGACAGCTCAAGGATGAAAGCTATAGTGTATATTCTAGTTATTCAAGGGTTAAAGGAGGTCCCATAAATAAATTATGGATGCATTTTTAGAGCACTTTGCTAAGAACAAGAATGGCAGAAAATATCACAAGGCTGTCAAATCAGATTAAAGCCCATGTGCTCTGAGTAATCTGTGGGGAAAACTAACAAACTGTATGTTTGTCATGTATTAAAGATATTTTCTTAAAAAGCCAATTGGATGAATGAGCATAGAAATCCACCCTTGCTTTTTCCTCATCTCTTACTGTTTTTCTCCTGTGCTTAAAATACAACTTACAAAATAGTTGCACATCATGAAATATCCCAGGTTAGAGAAGACTTGGTGAAGAGCAAAGCTGTGCAATCAAGTATGTGTATTAATGTATATATGTGGATAAGAATTCCTAGTGGGTAGACAAATTTTCTCAGCAATTTTTTCTAAACCTGGTCATTTGGATGCCTGGAGAACCTACCTTGGCATCTCCTACTGTTTCATAATGTGTAGGCAGAAGACTTGATCTTCACATACCAAAATTGAAAGGGCATATATAAATCCCTCTCAAGGACAGAACTACTGTGAAAGCAGTTTGCAATCTGTTAACTCATTGTCCCAAAGATTCAGAATTTGAATCAGGTAACCTACAAAAAGATAAAGATCTGACTACAGAACAGGTTCCTGTCAAGTAGTTGAGCCAAGAGGGACAAGGATTATGTAGAAAGGTTAAGTGACAAGGATTTTTGTAGAAAGGATAAGCACTAGCTCTGAGTTTCTAGAACTGGATTAACTGACTTTTAGTCTGGATGCATCTTCTGGCTGCCACAATGCTGCCTGTTGGAGCAACATCCTGGCAAATGCCTCTGCACCCTCCCTGTCTTGTTTTTCACGGAAGAAAGTCAGTGCATTGGCTAAACAGGTCAGTGATGTGACTTGGCTGTTTTTTAAAGGGATAAGTAAGGTGTACTAAAGTTTGCCTAAGTCCACCTGTGTACATGCAAACTACAGGGACAGCAATTCATTTCTGTAGACAACCATTCAGCAAAACAATTAACTTTTCTTTTCTGCACCAGTTTTAAAGTATAAGAGACCTACGCTGGGCCATAAATACATCTTTCAGCCTTGCATGCTATTGGACTCATCTGGACTTCCTGTCAACAAAGCAAAGCAAAGATTTCAGTTTGATGGATGAAATTTCTCAGCAGAGAAAGAAAAGGTATAACTGAAATCTTTTCATTGAATGACACTTTAAGATATAGTTCCTTGTCGGACTGGCAATGTGCTAAATTCTTGAGGCCAAACCTTTGTAATTAGAGTAAGATGCCTAACATTTTCTTAGATCAAGAGTAAGTAAAGGATGTTCAACTCAGCCTTAAATTCTCACTCTATTGGGCTTTGTTGGAGACGTGACATGTGGATTGGATTCCAAAGCTTGTTCTTTCCTTAATTCTCCTACTCAAGTGAGAATAGGCAGATCCATCCAGCAAACCATTACCCAGAGGCAAAGTCCAAGCAGAAGGGTAGCAGTAAGTAGAACAGAACGCAGGAAAGTTCATAGGCAAGCTTGTGTGATACTATATTTGTATCTGAAGGAAGAGATTCGGGGTTTAGTGCTCTCACAGAACTGTTTTTTTTGTTTGTTTTGTTTTGCTTTTTGTGTATGTGTGTGTCTGTGTGATAGTTTTTTGCTTTTTTATCTAAACAACTTTCAGAAATGTCTGTCACTGTTCAGTGGTGGATGGCCTACTTCTACTACAACAGAGTCTCCAGTGAGTGTAGTTCGTATTTCAGAAGATAAATAATCTCTAAAAATTAAAGCATTCTTTGCATGGTGTTCCATTCATGTACATTTGTGTTCCATGTACTTTATACATTCTCCTGTGATTTAGTAGAATAAAACTATTTATTTTATAAAACACTGTCATGGTGAGTCTATGACTATCTCTGATTAGTAGACATGTGTTAGGTATACAAAAGCCCATCCAGAGGATTAATTTAAATTAATTTAAATTAAATTAATTTCTCTCTGAATTCCCATTCATTTCAATGGGATCAGGATTTTTCCCAGTGCTGCTTATGTACACAAACATTTGCAGGATCGAGCCATGTTTATGTTTCAAAGAACTCTGAGTACACTGGACCTGGAATCAACCATCGTAGAAAACAGTGCTCAATGCCCACAAGATTGGTGTTTCCTTGCAGCTGGATTCAAAACTCAGTAAAACATGTGTAAAAAGATATGACTGGAAACATAGTCATCTTCAAATGACATGCTGAAACGAGAGTCTCAGCACACTGATCTCCATACTGCACAGAAGATCCAAAAGGTAAAGATCCATTGCAGTGTGGGGATAGGGTATGGCCAAAGCACAGGTATATAGACTCGATCCAGTATTCTGCTTCTCAACGCAAAGTAAGAGACAGTGCTTACTCTTTTCCTGTGTGCATAAGTTTACAGTTCAAAACTCACATGTATCATGTGTTAAAAAACAAGAGCAGGCAAAAGTCACCCCGGCAAACAATTATTTTATGAAACAATAACTGTAAAAATTTCTACCACATGTGGTTTAAGTGCAGCAAAATGAGAGTACTGAAGCAAACAGGAAGAATTTAAAGATTTTTAATAAATAAAAACAGGCATTTTCAAATGCCAACCTGGTAATACTCAGCACTTAAAAGACAAACATTAATTAAAAACTAACTTTTTTAACAGAAGGAAAGAAACACTGTTAGTAAAAGATTTAATCACTTTGGTTGACAGTTTGCAGGTTATTTAATCAAATTCACTTCACAGAAATGGATTTTTGAAGTAAGCTCAAGGACAAACTTTTTAGAAACCGGTAACAATTGTCAGTCTAATAATAATTGCTTGTCTGCAGGAAAAAAAGGAAAAATACATTGACATATTCATTCATACATTACTTTTAATTTGTATTAAGTGATATGTGAGTATATGAAAAAAATTCATTATATCCTGCATTTAAAAGGTTTGTTGGAGGAAATACTGTGAATATTGGGAGGGCAAAGGTCACAGGTATAAGAAAGCTGTCATTTTTCAGAAAAAATGTGTATGATTTCATGAAAAGAAATTGCCCCACAGCGGAATGCAGATGCCAGAGCTGATGGAAAGCACTGAGCCCCAGGGAGATCCAGGTTGAAGCCACCAGGCAGCTCAGAACCTTCACTCTCGTGTTGAACTTAAGCTGACATAAAGACTTGGCTCTTCCCTGAGATATCAGTGCCACAGAGCTGAGATGGACATCCTGCACTGTGCACAGAGTATCTATTGTGGCTCACACTCTTCAAGGAGGGCAGGTTATGCCTAGGAGGAGCATCTGCATGTTTCAGGAGGGAGGGAGCAGCGGGAGCTGCCTGTGCTCCCAGTCTGGTTGCATAACTCTGCTGGCATCCATACCACCCTAAGTAGGCCAGTGAAACTCCAAGGGTACATCTGTGCCTGTATTATGCAATTTTGTGCAGTGATACCCAAACTCAGACTAAAGGAGTCTCTCTCTTTGAGGCAGCCAAGTTATCTTAGTATACTCTTTCACCTTATCTATTTTGCTCTTTTTTGGGCATTTCTATGCAGTAATGCTGTAAGCAACCTGGCATTGTGCTGGCCTATTTTGCTACCTACAATTCTTTCAAGAATGATGATAAGCAAATAGGAAAAAAATGCTAATTCATTAGCTTTTCATAGTGGCAGTTGTTAATATCAGCAATAACAGTCTGGCAGAGATGTGTCAGTTTGCTGCGTGAAATGAATTGCTGGTTTTCTTCTCCCAAACATAGAATAATAGAATACCCTCAGCTGAAAAAGACCCACAAGGAGAATCTACCTCACAAAGATACCCCTTAAGCATGGACTTGTTAAGACATTGAATTTTGGTACTACAAAATAAGGTGGCTCAGGTTTCTACTGACATTTCACTCTTCATTCCTTTTTGTAATTGAGTCTAACTTTTTAGTAAGTACAGATATTCAAATTTCTTCTGGTTTAAAATACTCTTCATGACAAATGCCACTTTTTCTCTAAAAGGAATCTCAATCAAAAACCCGTCCACTATTGGAAAGGAATGATTATTTGTGAATGCATAGAGAAATTTAAAAAAAAAATACCATGAGAAATCTGGTGTATTTTCAACCAGTATAAGTCAATTTCTTTGATGAACAGAGAATCTCCTTCCTCACCTTAAAGTTGTTCATTATTTTAACACAAGCATCAGAGCAAGATGCACTGAGGTAGGCCCTGGGATGTGATGCTGTCCACTTTCTTTTTTCCTGTGAGGAAAACAATAGATTTTACAACTTGCCCTTACATCAGGGGATTCGTCAGCTGCGATCACAGTATTTCATAGAAGTTTCTCCATTAAGATGATCAAATTCTTTCTTTGAACAGTGTAGAAGATGAAAGCAGACTGATGCTGGAACTGTTCCTTGGTTCTGTTTGGTGTAGAAATTTGGAAGTGTCCGTAGAGTTCCTCGTGGGCAAAGACAGACATTGTTGACTCTCAAAGTTGTGCTGCCTCAAAGAGCTCAAGGAAGACCACAGCCTGGAATCACAGCAGCATGCATACAAGCGCAGCAATTTACTTTTGCTCATTTTCTGTTTCAATGGTCTGGAAAAATGAAAGGCCAGTAAAGTGGGAGAATTCCTGACAATGCAAAATCCAGGAACAAGGAAACACAAAATGACTAGGAGAGACTAAAAGATCAAGGCCAGATGGGTGCAACTGCTGAGACTAGAGAGACAAAGAGTGATGGGAAGATGAAACTGTGGAGAGGAAGGCAAGGGGTACGGAGAAGGAAAACTCAGTTGAGGTCTGTTGATATTGTAAATGTAAACTGGTAAACATAGGTTGTAAATACAAATCCAAACAATTCTTGTGTTTCAAAAAGAAATTTGCCCCCCCCCCCAGAAAGGGAGATGGATTTTTAAGAGATGGGAGGTATGTGGAATCATTATATAAGGAATGAATTAGTATGCTCCAGGAAAAAATAAAGAAAAACATTGTTATTAGATAAGATTTTTGATCCAGAAATTATATTAGTTTTTAATTAAATGAAATTTTCTACTTTTACAAATAGCTTTACCCTAGATATTTTTTGAGTTTTTACCAGTACAGAAGATTCTCTTTTCCTCAAACATTCAATGAAAAATACAATACACAGCACTATTTTTTTCCTAACCATTAAACAACTATAACATATATTCCTAATTTCTAACTGTAAGTAAGATTAGTAAATCAGTATTACATGACTCTTAACCAAGGTTAAGTCTTTTAAAAAACACAAATGTCTAAAGTCTACCCCACAGCTCCCTTCTCAATTTAATCATCGGTGTAAGTGAAAGCCTTATCAGGACATCTAGATAATGGTTAGATATTACAGACTCTCAGTTTCTCCCTGCTGAGTAGTGCAGAATGCCTAAAGAAAGTAGTAGCAAAACAAATATAGTTTAGATTCAACTAATGTTCAGTAGTTGAGGTGCAAAATTTTAACAGAATATTCTAACTAAGATTTTAATAACTGAAGGAATTTATGCTCCTCTGTCTTCCCCATTCATATTCCACCATCAAGTATTTGGCACTTAGAGCTATTTTAGGAGGTTCAAAGCTGCTAAAATAATACACTGGTAACTGTTTTGTCCATAGTCAAAACTCTACTACTCCCTTCAGTGTTCATAAATGGGAAGGTTGTACATGTCATTATATTAGAGTGTCTTTTTCTTTTGGAATCTGCTTGACTTTCAGAATTTTATGACTGTTGGATTTATTTTCACTTTTTTTTTTTTTTTGAGATGCTGTTACATTTAGCCATTCTCACTGAATTTATTTCTCCAAAAATACGAGTGAAAAAGACAGGACAGAGTCAAATCCCATTCTCCTACTGAGTCAACAGATCTCCAGCCACTGTGAACATCTGTTAAAATATCAGATGATGTAAAGATCTTAAGAAAAGATCACCTCTCTTAATTGTTTCAGTACCTTTTTTCTTTCCCAAAGAAGAAACCCTAAACAAATGTGAATAAAGCCAAACATTCTTCAGCTGTATTTACAAGAAATAAAAAGAAATCTGAATATCTTTAGCTTTATCTGAATATCAAGATATATATTCCAGCTGGAGCAATGTAGATAACAAATTTCAAACCATTGCCCAGTCATTGATATGAAAGGTCATGAGAGAAGACCCCAAGAAATTATAGATGTGTTAGTCTGTCCTCAGTACCTGGAAAAACTATCGAGAAGATTGTTCTGGGAAATATAGAAAGGTATTTAAAGAACGAAAGTATTATCTAGCATTGCCAACATGGGTTCGTTAAGGGAAAGTCCTTCCTTAGTAATTTGGTTGCCTTCTATGAGCACCTGCTTAGCACATGAAGGAAAGGTGTCAGACATCTTTCTGGATTTTAGTAAGGCCACTCTCTCACGACAGCCTTCTGCACTAATACACCAGCTGCAGATGAGAAGTTCATGCTATGCTGGTTAATGACTTAATGCAATGGTAGAGTTCAAAAGCTGTAGTGATCAGGGCTACATCTGGCTAGCAGTTTGGCCCTAGTGTGTTCCCTAGGGCTCAGTTCTAGGGACAGTCTAGGTCAATATTTTTACCAGCGATATGGATGCAGACGTAGAATGCATCCTTCATCGCGTTTTTTGATGACACTAGATTTCTATTCTATTTAGTCTTCTCTGTGCATAGAAACACAAGTTTTATGAAAAAAAAAAACAAACAAAAACCTACCAACCAAACAAAAACAAAAACAACACATTTCTTCTGTTTTTTTTCTATGCATTTATAAAGACAAAAACAAACAAAAATATTCTAGGTGTTGTCAAAGATTTTGGTGGTTACATCGAAGATAAAGAACTTCACTGTTTCACTAACACTCAAATCATCCCTTTCCACTCATCCTCTCTGAAATTTACCCCACTGAGAGTGAGCACAAAGGGTTTATTATGTTGTAATCTAAATTATGATGTTGGGCAGAGAGGGACCTGGCAGTAGAAATGAACAGCAGGAAGGAGTAAAAATGGTACATTAAAACAGATTGGCCTTGAATGGTAGGGATGAACAGGCTGACCTTAGGTTGGTGGCTCTTCATATTACAGTGAGCATCATTCACATAACTTGTCCAAGATCCTTGTGAAAGTGGAATAGATTCTTACATTTTTCTGTTGACCTGTTATATCCCCAGATTTTTTGTTCCCTGAAGTGTCTTGACAGCTCTAGAGTGATTTCATAATTAAGACTCACAAAAAATGATTTTAAAGAAAATGATTTCTTCTATCTAAATCACAGTACAGTTTCATCCATAGTTTATATGCTTCGACAGAATAATTTTAGAAGAAAATGATAACTGGAACTTAGTTTTGACATGAAGTGTAGCAAAATTTAAGGCATACTAGTGCAGATTTCTACAGCTGTGTGCAACCATCCAAAAATTTCCAACACTTCAGGTATTAATTACATAATTTGAAGGTATTTTTTAATCCTTGTGAATCACTGCAGAATTTGTGTAATTGTCAGTGTTTGCATCTCAGTGAACACAATTCTTTTTGATTCTCTGGCTATAAAAAACAATAGGTGAAATATTCAGCTGCAGTGCAAGTTGTCCCCCAGAGTGAGATCAGAGGAGTTCAAGAGAGATAAGATGGGATGAAAAGGTAATTCTTGTCACATTTACACAGTTTAGAAGAATGTGCTCCAGTTAATCCTATGTTTAAAAGTGAATTGTGGACATTTATTCATGATGAAACAGATTGAACTAACTCATTCTCGACTAATTAGCTACCATCAGAAAGCTGCCATTCTGAACTGGTAACAAAACTACTACTTGGAAGTCACCGATTCTGTAACTAAGAGTCTTCAATGAAGCTGGGAGAAACTAACAAAAATGCAGTTCATTACATATTTGCTGAGTTTATTTTGCTTGTACTAGTGGATTACCAACATACACATCAGACACCGTAAAATGTGATTAAGCATTGCCCCATGCTTAATGGTTATCTGCTCATGCTTCAGAGTGTAAAGGAAGCATAATGAAATTGCAAGGATGCCATAGTACCAACAAATAATCTGAATAAATGACCTGGATTATAGCTAAAATTGCTGACTCCAATCCAGGGTTATGATCCATTAACAAAGACTTACAGGGAAGAGTGAAAGAGTAATGATGTACTTGTTCTGGTACAGGATCATCTATCTATTGCATGCATTCATAGAAAATCTAATTAGGTAATGTTGTAAATCTACAGAATTATTTTACTAGTTATAGTTGGGAATTAAAAAAGATCATGGGGGACAATTTACCTTGGCACAAAAAATCCTCTGCAGACATGGGTTCTACATAGAACATTTCTTGACATAATTTTTTCTTGCTTTCCTTCCTTCTCAAAAACTTAAGAATTGATGGAAATCATATAATTTATTCTTCATCATACCACAGCAGTTCTTGTTGCACTGGAGATTGGGCATCATCAAAGACACAGTTGCAATCCTGTGGCTCTTAGGTACCCAACCATACATTTATGTAAGGCACTGAACCTCATCTGGTCACTCCATGACTTACTGTGAGAGTGAATGGAGCAACCTTCATCCCTTTTCACCCACTTATTCTCTCTATCTTCGCTTGTATTTCCCACTTTTTCCTTGTGTGTAATGTACTTGCGGTTCTTTCAGAGAGAGAAGCCACACTGACCAGGCACAAAAACATCAAGGCCTCCTTGGATTTATTCTGCCCAAGTTCCTTCCCTTCACAAAGAGCATTCTCCTATAGGTGAACCATGGCTGCTCTGAGTTTGAAAACTGACACAGGTCTGTTGGATCCAGCCTGACATAGCAGTTTTTCCTGTATGTCTCTATATGCAAAGGCACTGATCTTCAAAGTGGGTGAAGAACTTAGTTTCCATTGACTTCATTGGTTTAACACTTATTAAACTTGATAACCTGGATGAAAATTCAGGGCTTTTGGTTACTCCCAGAACGACTCTAGGCTCATGATACTGTTCCTGGGATTGAGAAGGACGTACTTTCAAAAGGCAATTAAGTTGTCCTATAATGTTCTGAAGACTGAACAAGCAATCTATCTCTTTGTTGTCTAGAGGGTACGATTACCTTAGACTAGTTCTTCTAACCCATAAGACAGGTCTAATAAATGAGATGACTCCTAGTTTTTGTATGCATCCGAACTTGGTGTATCCTGAGACCAATGTTGTCATCTCAAGAAACTGGGTCTTCCTTGCACCTTTTCTTGTGATGCATGGAATTCCCTTCCCCCTCATTGACTCTCCTTTAGAAAGGTTATTTTCTTTCTACAATGGGAACAAGAGCAATAGAGCAAGCACATACAAATCACACAAATAGGTGGATGACTTTTCTCTTAACTTCAGTGCATACAGATAGGTCAATATTGTCCCATTTTGTATCTTCTTTGGGACTGATTGCACAGTCTGCAAACTCATTTGTGCAGGGACTGTATTCATACTGAGCTTTGTACAATAAAGTCAGCACTTAATATGTTAATAATAATAATAGAATTACATATTGCAAATCTAAAGGTTTATGCTTTTGAATTTTATTCTCCTTTTCGGGAGCTTTGAAAATGCTCTCCACACTATATTTTTGTTTCCAGACTTAATCCATAATTAATGTCAAAGTAACAAGATTAGTACCTTTTTGACAGAATTTAATAATACGGTTTTATAATATTTAATTTTGTTCATAAAATATCTCTCAGTAGGAGGCATTTTTTTAAACTTACCTAAACATTATTGCTTTAAAACAATTTAATTCATATTTCCTGGCACAAAGAATTTATTATGCAGGCTTATTGGGAGCAGGTTTTTATAGGATCATGCAGGGATTAGCTTCAACTTAATTTGGATATTCAACCAATTTTGACAAGTATAGTCTACTGAATGTGGGCTAATAATGCAGTCTTTAATTCATTTATCCTCTTTTAAAGGTTCCAAGCCCTTTAAAATGATGTCTGGATAGAAACACTCTAGCTGGTCTTAATCTCTAGAGAAAGTATCCAGCAATCAGTGCAGCAGATAATATTTTTTACTTAAGTGAAAGAAAAATAAGGGAGGAACATGGACTGTTGCATAATATAGTAGTGAAGAATGTCAGTCTCACCAGCAAAGTACAAAACCGTAATACCGGTGCATGGGAAAACAGTCCTTATCTGCTTGGCATCAACACTGAAAGACTTTTGCTGTGTAACCAATTCCCAAGTAGCAAATCCTTGCTCACGAGGTGCACACATCTGACCAATCTGAAGATTTCAAAATCTGAAATTTCAAGAAATGTAGAGACATTAATAATTTTCCACTGCCAAGCAAAGGAAAACCCATCACTCAACTGTGGTGCGGATCCTGAATAGGTCCTGAGTTATACTCTCTCTCTTTTTCTTTCTTTCTTTCTTTCTTTCTTTCTTTCTTTCTTTCTTTCTTTCTTTCTTTCTT
>VXAB01012032.1:315335-340345 GCA_013399175.1 Odontophorus gujanensis
TCTTTCTCTCTTTCTCTCTTTCTCTCTTTCTCTCTTTCTTTCTCTCTTTCTCACTTTCTCTTCTCTCTTTCTCTCTTTCTCTCTTTCTCTCTTTCTCTCTTTCTTTCCTTCTTTCAGTTTATGGGTGAAAATAGTCACAAAGTTTGTTTAAAAACTAGTTAAGACTTTTTCCCTACGAATTCTGTGGAAAGTTTTGCTGCAACTATTGTGGAATAAACTGACCAGAGATACAGATCAAATGAACACAGGAACTTGCTGTCCCGTTCTCCTCGGACTGTCACCATAATTTTGCAACTTCCTTCCAAGTTGCATCAGTGTAGATGAGGAAGATAGTTGCAATTGACCAGGGAATTGATACCTGAAAGTTTGAGTAGGATCTTTATGCCTTCACTAAGCAGGAAAACAAAAACAAAGGATTATCGAGTTCCAGAAGTCTTGCATGGGATAAGTAAATAAGAATGGTTATTCATCTTTGCTTGGTAGAAAAGGAATGAATGGACACCCAGCAATCAGTAATTGGAGGATTCAAAAGAAATAAAGTGCTCAGCAAATTGTTACATTGTGGAACACGCTGCTGCAGGATTTTCTGGATGTAAAATACATAAATTAGCTTAAAAAAAGGGCAATTTATCAAGTCCATCAAATACAAAGAAGCAGAGACAGCCTCTGGCTCAGGAAGGCTCTAACCTGCAGATGAGCAGAGCAGGGAGGGTACATTTCAGTAAAAAGCACTGATCTCATTCATCTTCCACAGGCACCCTCAGCTAGCTACTGACACCAGCACAGCTTTGGGCAAAACTGACATCTTGCTTCACCCAGAGGAGTCATTTTTATATTCTTTTTCAGTGCAATTTGATCTTCATGCTCCTAACAGTACTGCAATTTTTCTCCTAGAAGAAATGATACTCCTTGCCATTTGGCATTGCTGGAGGCATTTTAGCTGTGTGGGTAGGGATTGTTTCTTTGCCCACCAGTGAGAAACAGCCTTCCTTGAATGTACTGCTATATATGCATTGATCCTTCATAGGTTTTTAGCACGTCATGGTTACTCTTAATGACACCAAGAGTTTTTCATGAGCACCTGCTGTCCCATGCTAATATATTCTTAAAAATAGAGTCATAGAATTAATTTTTTGCTCAATTGAACTAAGAAAGACAATGAAGCTGGATGTGTAATGCAGGGAAAGAAGAGTAGGAGTGTGTTGGTTTATCTGTCTTGAGATTTAGACCCTTTATTTTATACTTGTGATTTCTTTCTGAGGGATTTAAATCTTAATATCAGCAGCACAGTAATGTTTTCATTAAAATCGTACCCAGGTGTTTCCCAAATCCAGCATATATTTTTAATTACAATCACTTCTATTTAAGCCTTCCATTGTACTTTAACATCTCTGCTTCTTGGCTTACTACTGAGTAGCGTGAAGGTCAGTGCTTAATGCAGGCTTGCAGTAAATTACACTTCTTCAAATGCACTTTCAATACAACTCTGACAAAAATCTTCTAGCAGAAGTGCCATTCCCACTAATGACATATTTCGTATGCTGGTTGGTCTCCATCTCACAAGCTCCCATACACTGCTAGTGTTCAGAAAATGGCTCAATTAGTAGAGACTTTGAGAGATGTTGCTGCAGGAGATTTGTGCGGAGAGATGCCAGCAGATAAATGTGAGTCATTTTTCAGCTCAGTTCTGATTGCACAGACTGATTCTACTTAATCATTCCTTTTCCACTGTGAGGGAGACAGCAGGTGAATAGTAAAATGTAAAAACTGGAGTAAAAAATGGGTGTTATTTAAGTGAATCAAAGTAGCAAATGGATTGGCAAGTACACAGGTAGATTATCTATGATTCATGAGCCTGTATTATTTTTAAAATGCCATTAGCCAGGCGATGGCTTTATGGAGATGCTAGTAAATCCCAGAAGTTTCTTGAATTTTTGAACTTTCACTACATTTCCCTGAAGTCATACGGCTTTGCGGAGTTCTGAACGCAATGCTCACTGAGCTCTGATCATGGGGTTGGAGCAGAGAACTCCAGAATTCGTACCCAGCCTGAATGACTCTGTGTCTTCTGTTTAAAAAATGCACGTTGTCTCTCCTGGGAGTAGAAAAGTCTGTAGTTGAAAAAAAGACTTTGTAGGTAGCTTACATGGTAAGCTTTGGATCTAAAAAGTGGAACTGAAGGATTCCCAGACCCATCAGAATCTGGCAAATGTTGACCAGGGATGCACGTAACTAGGAGTATAAAAGTATTCAATTCATGATCAACTAGGTGTACAGGGGATTAATCTGGAGAAGTATGAGCTTAAGACATAATTTTTGTCAAGTCAACTTGCAGTCAACAGTAACTTCAAAGCAGACCTGCCCAACATTTTGAATAAGGTCACCTGCTGGTGAAAACCTGAATGTCCCAGGTGAGCAACAGCAAATGGGCTTCTGCACTTGAGAGGGTCTTACAGGATTTCCAGAAGTGAGAGATAGATTTGCAGCCTGAAGTGATGGTCAAGGTTAGGAAGAAATTACAACATTTTGATGATATGGCTCATAGAACAAGAATTAGACAATGTGTAGTCATAATTGAACCAAACTACTTCTTGGGTTGCAAGATTTGGTCTCTAATTTACATTTTTCTTTTGCTCACTGTGGAAGAGTGAGCACTGAAAGATGAATGTGGTTGATCTTTAAACAGGTTCAGAAATGATACAAGAAGATCTGGAGTTTCACACAGCTTTAGATTTCACTTGAGTACTGTATCTTGAATTCCTTATGGGGCCCAAGCCTTGCCACTGTTCTGTTTTTTGGGGGGGGTTGTTTTTGGTTTTGGTTTTGGGTTTTTTTTTCATAAAAAATTAGAACTTTCCTCTTTTTTTGGATTCATTTTATCAGGCAGATTTTTAGTAGTCCTATTCCTTGCAGTGAAGGTCTCTACATTCCAAACACCCTAGACCTACAAAATAAATAAATAAATAAATAAAAATAAAACCATTAATATCTATTGCATTAGTTTTTAAAAGAAAAAGGAGAAGATATTGATAGATAAATATATATTGATAGACACTTATATATATTTTCTGGAGATGGTAGGAATTCTTGAGAGGAATCAAGATATGTTTTTCCATTGACTTCAATAAGAAAAAAAAATCATCCTGAGATGATAAAGAATCACCTGGAACAAAAGACAAACATCTTTCTCAGAGGAAATTAAAGAGTAATCAAAGCTGAAAAGGAGTGAAATCAACAAATTTCTTACACTCCCCCCATATTGATGTTTTATTTATATATTTTTTCCAGCTGTCTAAACAATTCAGTTTAGCACCACTATATGAGAATTAGATATCTTCTGAGTAGGAATTGTGTTTTGTTTTAGAAAGTAAAGATAGGCACACAATGTGGTTTATGCGTTGTCAGCTAGAGTCTGAATTTGCAGTAATTTAGTTCATCTGTGGTAACTGCCTGTGGGGAGACTTTTACATGGTTATAAATGTGTAGTAATTTGAGGTTGCCTATCCCTCTTCTGAATTCCCCCTCTTGGAAGTAAATGATCTTACATTTACTGATGGGTACAAAGGTACGCAGTTATTACTAAGTAGCCTAACACTTGTGGCAACTTGTTTGCACGTCCTTATGATCAGTTAATTGCAGTAGGAAAAATAGAAGTGGTTAGAGCTTTAATAAAGCACTTTGAAATTACATATAGAAAAATATTATTTATTGAAATTTAATCTTTTATAAGTTTTCTATTTATGTAAATATCCAAGACTTTTTATTGACTTTCCTGATTCTCTGATGTTATTCAAAGTTTATCCAAAATCTCAACAATATTAGACTAAAGAAACAAGTGTTAATCTGGAGTATTTTGTTTCTTTACTGTTGTTGAGAAACAGCTGACAGAAGTAAGAGATTTCTTTTTGCTTTCAGCTGTACAAAATTTCAGATGATTAACTGAGAACACAAAGACTAATATTCCACTTATCTTCCGCCTTTTGAGTTCATTTACTCCCATGTAGAATAGATGGAGTCATATCAAAATATATCATGCTCCATTTGGGAGTTACAAGTGTTTTTATTGGTGGAAAATCAGATTTAGTTGCCCTGTTGACCAGCCTCCATAAAATTTTTTTTAGGATTTTGGATACTAAAGCTCACCATCACAATGATCCTTAGTGCAAGCTAGAGAAAGCCATGCTGAAAGCAAGCAATAGAAAGAACTTCTTCGTGAAGCAGGCAATGGACTTGGGATATCTTCACCATGGAAGTTAGGACATCAAAGTTCTATGCAGACTCAAGGGGATATCTGAAAATTACAGCACCAACTGGAAAGCCTGAGATGGTAATGTCTCTAGTTCTCTTCTCCACTTGAGTGAATCTAATTCTAATAACTTAGGAGGGTAATGAAAATCAAACAGGAAAGTTCGAGAATTAGTGTAAAAAATAATTTCTGCATTTTGTCCTTACTAGCAAAACCCATGAATCTTCACACATTTTCAAAAATGTTGTCCAAATGTGTTATCTCATTTATTTTCACAGTGGTTACTCAAAAGCTCTGTACTCTCCCTCCAGTCTTTTTGTGCCCTCCACAAAAACTGTTGACCAACTTCTCCGGAAATCTCCTTTAATTAAAAGTGACCACATAGTTAGCCTTTCATACAAACATTAAATTAGAAGTGTCCACAGGGTTGCATACAAATCAGAATCCATGGTTATCAGCCAAACCACATACTGCAGATGTGGCTTTGTAGGGAGAACCCAAGAACTTTCATTCCAAACCCACATGTACCTACCAGTATCTTGTTTAGCTCCAGCAGTAATAAAGTTGGCAGCTTGTATGGAACCAGCAACTCTACATCTGTATACTGGGAGGTACCTTATGTTCTGCTTGTACATTGGCCTTAGGGATTAGCCATATATGCAACAAGTGGTCAGTCGGGGAATTTAATATTACCAGCAATTCATGGGGCTGTTCTATCTTCTTTAGAAACAATTTGCAATCTTTAGAAACAATTTGCAATCATATTCACCAATTTTCTCTTCTACCTGTCCAGAATTATAGGAAAGGGGAGAGAAAGTTAAAAATATGACATCTCCTACTGACTTCATATGTTTCTTAAATACCTTCTTTTTTTAATTTAATTTAATTTTTTTTTTATTTTTTTTTTTTACACAAGGACAAAAAGAGTGAGATTGGAAATCAAGTAAAACTACATTTGGCCCAACCATACTGTGATCAATTCATTTCATTGAAGCATTCACAAGTGTATGGAAGTATCACTGAAGTTAGTGGTGGTGAAAAGCACTCTATTTTCTTCACATCCAGAAAGTTTATAGGATCATTTAAGGTGTCTGTACCTGCCTTGTAGTTTTTGGTCTCATGAATTCTGAACACATATTGGTATCAGATGGAATCCTTATCAGTGTTTCCAAAACACTAGAAGAGACCTGATTCTTTATTCCTTTTCAACTTGCTGCTAAAGCGATGTGAAGCTCATTCTGAATGCCTTGCTACCACTAACAAATGCATGTAAATAAAATATCCCCCTTGCTCTACTTTCACAGTCTTAAGGATGAGCAAGGATGTCTTCTACACTTCAGAGCTCACAGACAGCACGAACAAAAACAGCATGTCTTGTGGGGAAATAAACATTTCATAATTGCTAATGTTTCTTTTGGATAAGTAAAAAGCCTGAACATAGTAAAAAAAGAAAGAAAAGAAAGATTTAATTTCTAGTTTAAATACAGCTGCAGTAATTCTTACACACCACACAGCTGTACAGAAGCCTGGCAGCTGTCCATATCTTATGTGTCCTATCATGCATTTTCCAGTATTGTCTTCTTGACACATTAAGACCGTCTTTAACTGTTGGGAAAAGATTGTATTCCTTGTCAGATAGATACTCCTGTATAGGTTAATGCATGTGTGTCTTAACACTGCTGGCTTCTGCACCTGTCAGTCTCTTTGCTTATTTCCCCATGACTGTACTCTTTTCACAAAGGAGAATCATTTGTTTTTTCCATTTCTTTCTCTGACACAATCCTACTCACTCATAGTAGACACCAAATTGTGCACTTGTTTGTTAGACACAAACCAAAATCATAGTTAACACGTTTATATTGTGCAAATAACCGGGATGACAAATGCTTCAACCAAAACACCAACAGATGTGTCAGTTCTACTGCCAGCACAGAGTGGAAAGGGAGGCTGACAAGTTTCCTGCCAATTCGTGATGTCATTCTGAATTCACTTCTTAAAGAATATAATTTTAGCTTTTACAGAGGCAATGGGAATGAAGAACATCTTGCCCAATATCACGAATATTTTTTGAAGTAAACTCCTTAGCTCTTTCCTGGCAACATGTATGCCAAAGAAAAGTAGATATGGTCATAATGCTGCTACAAAGACTGTGCAGAGAATTTACATTACAAAATTCAGCCAGAGATATCTCGCAGTACTTAGAAAGGTTTCTTCCATCCTGGAATCACAGAATCACAGAACTGTAGGGGTTGGAAGGGGCTTCTAGAGATCATCTAGTCCAACCCCCTGCCAAAGCAGTTTCCTAGAACAGGTTGCACAGGTAGGCATCCAGGTGGGCCTTGAACGTCTCCAAAGGAGGAAACTCCACCACATCTCTGTGCAGCTGTGCCAGTGCTCCGTCACTGCACTGTGAAGAAGTTCCCATGCACATTTGTGCAGAACTTCCTGTGCCTCAGTCTGTTGCCATTTCTTCTCGTCCTATCACCACACACTGCTGAGAAGCTGCACAGATGTTAATCATGATAATTTCAGAGGATGCTTGTGCAATGGGGACATTCCCTTTTACAAATGGGAAAACTGAAGGCTGGAGGCACAAAGTTCTTCACAGCACACAGCAAACTCAAGCCTAGTGGTAGACCCTCAATACCTTTGAAGTATCACCTTAAAGAAAGACAAAAATAGAGGTAAGAAGCAATATAGCCCTTGGTAACCCATGTGTAACCTTGTCCAGGAAGCAGCCATCCTAATTTGATGCCCTGCTGCTCACTGAGTTCCATGTCTGTCAGGTCGGTGCCAGCTGACAAAGCATAAGGTGAGGAGTGCGGTGCCTGCACCTGTCTTTGTAGGTGCTGCTTATCTCCTCTGTTATGAAATATAAAAATGACCTTAAAAGAACATTCAGGTTAGGCAATAGACAAGCAAAGCTTTGACCCCTCTATGCATGGCACTATACCTGTTTTTCCATTGTGCTGTTAATTTGTTGCATGTGTAAAGCCAGAGATTAACTGCTGTATCACTTGTTAGCCACACCTTACCTCCTCCCATATTTGTATATTTGAATTAATTTCATTGTCCTCATGTTCTAGCATATCAAAGCAAGATGTTTTTACATGATAAGTTTTCTTCTCTCTATGCAACTTAGGTAAATAGCTTTCCCAGAAATATTTCACTCATTGCTATGTTACATACGTCACCCACAGTTTGTGGTTGAAGTTGAGTTTTACTAGGTAACTACTGTACAAAGGACATTCTTTGACTCTATTTGCCCTTAATCTGGGAACCAGTAAGAACAACCACAAGTTGCTATTCCTGTGTACCTAAAGATATGGGAAAAATATTAGTTCAGAGACAATATGTTATCGTATTTTATAACGTATATACCCTTTTTCGCTATTCCCTCCTGAGCACAGCTAAGTCCATTTTTAACCTTTATTTTGAGTTCTCTGCTTTTTGGCACATAAAGGTTTGTAGCACTGAAGTCTGTTTACAGACTCATTCATTTTCTTGATTATGCTGTTGTAATAAAGGAATAGAGCTCAGTTGGTGAGCAGTTCAGGAGCTCAGCTGGTGAGTAACTTATAGCAAGTGCCAGCTCTTCATCCTGTTCTCAGATGCACATATATACTGAACAACAAAAATATCTTTTGGATGAATTTCTTACTTTGAATTTCCAGTACTTGCAAGATGGTAAATGGAAAGAAATTATTTCCAGAAGAAAGCTGCTCACCTTTCCCACCCAAAAACTATTTTCAGACAGTCTGAGCTTGAGGGTTCTCCACCCTTCTTTCCTTAGATGTTAGCATCTGAGAGGTTTTATAGAAAAGAATGATGAAAACTTCTGGAACAGCAATGGAGATAGCATTAACCTATGGCAATTTACAACTGCAACTTTTCACAGTAGCAAATTTGCAGTTTCTTTGGAATCGTGGAAAATATATTTTCTTTATCCTTTCTTCACAGCTGGGCAGCATTTTTGGGCAGGCTTTCAAACAAGTCAAAACCAAATGTTAGAGACATTCTCCCAAAAGCCCAGTGAATGTCACTGTCCAAAAACATTCTGTAGCAATGCTTTTGCAGTTCCACCTAAAGGTCATTCCTTCAGAGTGTCTTTTGAATTTTTTGCTGATAAAGACCAGCATATTATTTGCTCCATTTTTGCATGCTCCTTCATAGAGCCTACAATTGCTGCCTCTCCTCCCTGGTGCTTACACCCTCCACCTTCTCATAGGCATTCAGCTTGTCTCCCTTTAGCTATACATATTCAGTTCTTTTAATCTTTCATCGTAAATCAATCATTCCAGTGTTTAATTATTTGTTCTTTTTCCCCTGAATTGCTCTCTAGCTCCTCTCTCCCTCTTGTCATAGCTATGCGTGCAGAACTGAACTCATTTTTCTAATTGCATGGCTGAAGACACAGACAAAGCAGGACGGCCATCTTATGTGTACATAATGGGAGTCAACTAAAATAAAAAGGATTTTAGAATACAAAGAGTCATCACTCTGCCTGATAGCTGTCAATCCACTGTTTTGGTGCTACTTTATAAAAAAGAAGGATTCAAGAAAGAAGCCTAGATGTAGACAAGGATAGCAACTGCTTGTTTTTGTTTTGAGACATGGACTAGCCCACAAGGCCCACAGCATCACAGATAGTGTTAGAATTCAAACACAAATGTAGGCTCCATGGCTCTCACCATCTATATATCAACTGAGCTGTCTTGTAGCTTTTCCAAAAAGTCAGCATGTTACCAGCTGCTTAACTTGAGAAACTTCCCAACTCCACAAAAATAACCAACATGGACAAAAGTCACACATGAGCATTTAAAATTCCATTTTTTTCCTTTTGTACCACAAGTCAATCATTAGAGAATAAAACAAAGTAAAAGAAAAGTCAGGAGAGATCAGAGGGAAGAGTCAAAGGGTAAACATAACATTGGAATAGCTGCATTTCTGATTTTCTATATTGACCTGATAGGGACAGGGAAGGAAAGAAATGAAGGACATTGTTCCGCTACTATAAATCATTATCCTTGAAGACTACTTTTCCCATTCTTAATTGGGAAGACTAAAAGAGCAGCTCATTAGTCTCTTGGAGCTCTAAAAACTTTGCCCCTGAGGCTGCATAGGTCCAGCTGCTCTCCTGGAGAAGTTGGGCAGACTCAGTGGGGACAGTGCCATAGCACATTACTTTTGCTGGAAGAGATGCTGCTACAGGTAAAGGCACAGTGAAAAAAGAGAACATGATAAACACAGATGAATGTAAATAGGAAACCATGTAGTCACAGGTGAGAATGAGCACAGGCAAAGTCTTACAGGGGAGCTACTCCTAGTGGTTTCTGTAAGCAAGGCAGTGTTATCCTCTTCAAAGGCAAAACAGGAACCAGGATACTCAGTTTATAATTTGGGGGATTTTTGAAATCATAGCTCTTTCATTATAAAATGCCTTAAGCCTTCAGACATAGCAATCAAATCCTGCAATATCCGGTGTCAAGTAAAGAAGTACCTTCTGTATTTCTACAAACATCATCAAAGGGCTTAAATCTAAATCATGTTAGCTGTAAGAATATGCTGGTGACACTTCTGATGACCACATTTCCTTATCAAAAACTGTATGACTGTTACTTCCACAGTGGCCTTAGATGCTCAAACTAAAGAAAGCATCCTTAAGCAGGAAGGTACTTACATTTTCAGATGGCACTGTGTTCCTGGAACCAGGTGGATCCTACACACATCTTACTCTCATACTGGTTCTAAGTTACCTCCTTGAATTATTGGTGAAGCCTTACAAGGCAGAGTCAGCTTCCTGGCAGATATTTTTGCAAGCACAATTATATGATGACATTATTTCTGGAGGTACAATGCAGGTCAACATTTTTATGAGCAAGTGCAAAGGGCAGAAACACATAAGAAAGCACAACAAATAAGGTCTTAGTCTTATAGCATAAACCAAGTGCTGCTTCCACGTAATTATGGCGTCTATGACATGCATGTGCAGTGATGGGATCCAGCTTGTTACCACTGATAGTGACCTACAGTCTTACAGTTTGTCTTGTACATTCGTCTGTACAGATGCAACCCATGCAGCTGAATCTTACAAGGCTTAAGATACATAGCACCATGCCACTGTGGCCTGTTAAACCACTTTTTCTTCACAAACTGTATTTCAAAGGTGCTGTACTCCAGCTGAGCCATTATTACCAAAGCAGCGAGATATAGACACCACTGGTGATTGGGACTGGAGTAGAAAGAGGGATATCTAACAGTATAAATCAAAGCATAAATCCATGGCAGCTTGTCTGTCTCCTGTAAATACCTAGGAATAACATGAAACCACATTTCCAAGAAGACAAAGCTGAATAAAGAAACTATCTGCGCCAACATCTATCATTTAACAGACTGCACACTAAGGAATATAACACCTACCTGTAACTTACACAGAGCAATCTCGAATCTGTTAGAGATCCATGGTTATGTATTTCTGTCAGCTGCACTGAGATTTACAAAGTCTATTTGGGTTTTCAACTCACTAAAGTGCTCTGAGAATAACCTCTACAAAGATTACGTATTTTGTAAAAGATCTGGCAAACTTTCAGGCAATTTTCAAGATCTCTTGTATATGCAAAGAGAACTTTGATTTGATGATTAAGATAGATTTATAGCAGCAGAAACATCTATTTAAATATTATGATAATGCGCAGAAAAAAAACATTTTATATATTGCATTGAACTGAAATGACATCCGTTGAATGTTGATAAGTTCAGAGGTGATTTCTCACTTCGTTTGTGGGTGAGACAAATCAAGAATTTTCTTAGGCATAATGCTCATTTCAGGAATGAGAAGCAAATTTATCTGATGTTATAATGAGCTCTGGTAGTGTCATGCCATTTCTAGTGCAATTTCATTCTGATATTTCCACACCATGCCTTTTACAACCTGCCTGAACTTTCTGTCTACATATCTGCTCATTGTGTTCTTCCATTGGTGAGGACTGAAGATCAGCTCTGACTAAAGATTTGGCATTGATGTGTTCAACAGTTCACAATATAGCTATGCTACTGTCATCAACCTGGCAAAAGAAATGAAATCAAACTAAGAAATCACTGGCAAATGAAGTTATTTTTGAACTAAAAGGTTTGATTAATCTCAGGTAAGTATACTAAGTGCCTGATTTTTTGTGCTATTGTAGGTTTCTACCCACAGTAACTACTGATTTAGGATGTAAAACTAAAGTTTAACAGAAAATACTGACTCATCCTCACTGAGGGGAATAAAAAGCATTTGCTTTGATACAGACAGGAATAAGAAACATAAGAGAGTTACAAAGAGACAAAGGGAACTTTGTCCTGGTGTTGTGTGTGGGTTTGAATTTTTTAATCTCTGTGTTCAAAAGACATTTCTGTTCTCAGATGTGTTGAGCGCGTGGACATTCATCATTTTATTCTGTAAACAAATAAGAGACATCTCTGTAAATTTAATGCAAATGATGACAAAAGTCTTCTTGGATCTGTCTCCCCTCCAGTGTAATTATCCAATCCCTTTGTCAGACAAAGTAAATTAACTGGGTAGAAAACATACATTTTAAAGGTCCGTGCAATTTCTGTTAATCAAGAATTCATGGAGGAATTAATTCCTAGCAAGGCTGAGAGCTGATGAAACCCAGGTTCTTACTGATGCCCAGATAGAGATAAACTTCTCACTCAATTGCTAAGGTAAATGTCTTATGAAAAGAAGCACCATATCATGTTTAGATATTCAAAGATGCTTTCTCCTGCTGCAAGAAGAATCTTTTTTAATGTTTATTAAAAAACTGTGTCAAAGCTGCTTTGGAATAAAAAGTAGATTTTTAGCTACATTTTTCTTGCAAACTTTTTTTGTAGAAATCATGAAGAGTGGAAGTTTTCTGCTAAAGCATTTATGTTGACACAATGTAGTCATACTTCTGAGCTAATCAACTATGTGCCTTCTACGCTCAGAGGATAGAAACTGGTTCTTGAGGGTGTGGTGCATGTCAGCTTTAAATAGACACTCTAAATAGAATCAATCACTCTGAAAATACATGGTTATATAGAGATTCATGAGGGACCAACTGTGGGGTGTATTGTGCATCTCTGACAGTGTAGGGGAACTGTATGACAGTTATTGCCAAACAATTTTCTACTAAACTGGTGAGTTTGAAAAGTTTTGACTTTTCCACTAGAAAATTGTTATTTATGGCCAAAACTACAGAAACAAACAAACGAACAGGAAAAGATAATAGGTTTAAAACTTTGAATAATTAGATTTCCATCATAAATGAAACATTTTTTTTTCACCTTCAAGAAATATCAATTTAAAATAACAGTAAAAGAAGTAAACATTCCTAGCATTACTTTGTTCCAGAATCATAGAATCATGGGATCATCTGAGTTGGAAAGAACTTTAGAGGTTCAACTCCTCTGCAATGAACAAGGACACCGGGACACCTACAACTCCATCAGGTGCTCAGAGCCCCATCCAGCCTGACCTTGGTTGTCTCCAAGGACAAGGCATCCTCCATATCCCTGAGCAACCTGTGCCACTGTCTTACCACTCTTACTGTAAAAAAACTTCTTCCTTATATCCAATCTGAATCTCCTCTTTTAGTTTGAAACCATTTCCCCTTGTCCTGTCACCACAGAGCCTGACAAAGAGTCTGTCTGCTTCTCTCTTAAATCCCCCCTTTAGATAGTGAAAGGTTCCTCTCAGGTCATCCCAGAGCCTTCTCTTCTTCAGTTCTTTTCAGCAGGGCTATGCAAAGTGTTGTTAGAGTTGTCCCCATGTATCTCAATTTTCAGTACTCTTTTAAATGCAGAATAAAAAATGTCCTGTTTTTAATTCCTGCTTTTTTGAAACACACTCAGCCTACTAACACTGCCAGCAAAGTAAAGTTAATAGGCCAATTTGTTTCCTTTTCAAGGAAGAATTTTTGTGTTTTATCTCAAGTTGCTTTTCAAGCTATGGAGGAATAACCTGTAAACATGTGTTGCAGAACTACCTCATTATCCTCATTCAAACTCTTCGTAAGCACCATTAGTCAGGCAGTGCTTTAAAGCTGTCTGTAGTGTAAGATGTTTTTGGTGATGATTTCTTGTTGCTATTTTGTTTTATTTTGTTTGCTTTGTCTGCATTCTTTTGTACAGGAAAACATCTGATGTCTATTACTCGAAGTCTGCAGGTCAGGTGGTCAGTTGTTTTGTGATATGGATGATACAAAACATGATGTGAGAAAGAGTTTCCTGTCTTCTAGCTGATGCGTTTGTGAGCTTGATATGACTTCTTCCAGTACATGGCCCACTAGATCTTAAGCAGCAGGCTCAGTTATTCTTTGCATGGAAACTAGATAATGGATTTGAGGCAAGCAGAGGACCTACAGATGCATAGACTGTAAGGTCATGGACCATTTCTTTCACTAGGTTACAAACAACTGATTAATTCAAATTTTGTGAATAAAAACATTGAGTCCCATACTGGAGGTTCCAGGGGGATTGGTACCCAGACCAGAGGAACAATCAAAAGGCTGCTAAGGTTTTTGTTCCTCTTGATTCTCATTCATTTTGGGAGAAAAAGTGGTCTTCCTTTCTTGCTGACCTTGTTTTGCTTCCTGAATTGTCTTCAGTATTATTCCCAAGGTGACTGAAAATTTTCTGTAGATTTAGACTGTGTGGAACATTCAGATAGACTATTTTCAAAGCAACATACAGAGCTTCCAGGATGCCCCAATGAGAACCAAAGGACACCCTTGGGGCCTGCAATATAGACTGTTACCACTCCAATCCTTAAAACTATATACTGAATAAGGCTTTTAGTAAGTCTGTACCATTATGTAGGCTTTTAAGGTTCAGCTTGTCGTCAAATTCAGACAGTTCTGCTCTCCTTCATTAACGACAAAGAGAATGCCTGTCAAATATGTTTAAAAATATCTGGAATTGAAAATACTGGCTCACAGCTTCTCTCCATGAGCACATCATTGTTCAGGTGGCATAGTAAAGGTATGCAGAAAGTAATTTATTTTACAAAATCAGTTGAATGTCTCTAGGTTTATATTGATAGGGAGTCTGAAAAATGAATGAGGGAAAATTCCTAATGGGGAATGGAGTATGAAGAACAGAATATCCAATATTTTGAAACTGCAGTATGTTCAATGTGTATGCATACAGTTTAGAAGACAGAATAGAGTCAACAGTGAGTTTCCTGGAAGGTTCTTGCTTAAGTTCATGGCCAATCTCAAACAAGTGGAACAATACTCTGTTCTCACTGAATGACTGGTGACAATAATATACATTCCTGACTAATGTCGGAGTGGCAGTGAGATAAGAGAAAAGGCACAGCTGGTTAAATGGAGTGAGGATAATGTAGGGACATCTGTGCAGCAGGTTCTTTTGTCTGTTGTCTCTCTCCCCACCTGAAAAGTTTGAGTTACTCCACATCAGTTGAGTACAATGCTTTGGACTTCAATCAGTTGCAAAGATCCCCACTTTTTTCAAGCTAACAATTTAACAGGCAGTTCTGCTTGCATTCTATTTACTGGAACAAGGCAGGCTATAAATACAGGATTTGGTACAGCTCAGGGCCAAAGTATGGGTCCATCTTGGCTCTTTGTATATAAATACAGGTGAGTCACTGGATGTGCCCGTACACACCTTGAAAGAAAAATACCTGAAGTGATCACTGACTGCCAGGAACCTGTGCCAGATTGTTTGCAATGTCCTTTGCTCCTCCTTGGCTCATCTTCATTCATGAATGCTGAGCCAAATTAGAATCTGCCCTGTGGCTCATTTTATTGGCTGGCTCGTTGCTACAAGGTACAATCTTTTTAATGAAAGATTGTTTACACCCATGTGTGTATACACATACACACACACATTTCCAAGAGATTTTAGCCTCGATTGTCACAAGTTTAATGGCTTATCTTTCAAAACTTTGTGGGTGAATTATTTATGCTCGTGACAGCATGAACAGAGTTTTCTGTGCTGTGGAGTGTTTTCTTCATTGTTTACTTACCCCCTGCATGGAAGGCTTCCTAGTATTATTTTAATATGCCTAGAGGAAGGAAGAGTCAAATAAAAGAGAGTGAAATTTCTGCCTGTGCATAAAGGTGATCAAATGGCCCAGTTATGCTCTTAACCAATGATGCAGAAGCATTTAGTAATTCCTACCAATTCAGTAGACTTCTTGTGGATCACCACTGTCGTAGATGAGAGAAGAATTCTATTTGCAACCCAAAAGAAGTTTAGTTTGGATGTTTTCTTTTTGCTGATACTGAATGTACAAAGTACTTTTCCACTGTAGTGAGTTGAAATAAATATATTTTTAAAGTGACTCCCGCAATAAGAAAGTGAATGTGCTGTACAGACAGTGTTTAACAGGGAAATGCTTCACTTTAAAAAAAAAAAAAATCTGTTCTGTCTAAGAGCTTTGCCAAAGGGTGTACATGTTTCGGTTGCAGCCAAAATTACTGTTATAGCCAAGGGATGTACACGTTTCTGTGTAAGCACATTGCCAAAGGGTGTGCAAGCTACAGTTCAAAGTTACAGTTGAAGGGGCATTCCTAGCTTTAACGTATGTGATCTGCTTATCCAGTCAATTAAACGTGGTTTATTTTCAGATGGCTGAGGGGATTGCTCATCTGATACAGCACCTATTACTATGGTAGCCCTTAAAAACAAGTTCCCTTTCAACTTTTTACTGTTATGCAAGATATTACTGGTACTCATGGTATTCCCCATTCTTTGTACAATGCATGCTTCTACAAAGTATAGCTTACCTCCAATTAAAGATGGTGAAAGTGTTGTATGTTTTTCTATGAGAGTGCCAAATATCCTGTGAATCTGACCCAGGGCATACCTGGCTGTTCAGCAGGCTACTGCGTGGCAGCTTTGTCCCATTCTGAGGGATTTTGAGTGAGTGGCAATGGCTCAGAAAACAGTTTTGGTTGGTGTAGTGACATTTTTGGCATAAAATATCTTCTCAGGGCACAGTGAGGGCAAATCCAGAGCAAACAAAATTCAAGAAAAATTATGGAATAGCACAAGAAAATAACCTGGAAGAACAAAACTAGTAGGAAGTGTTCCTTTCAGAGCAATCTCAGCAAATCAGTTAAAAAAAAACACATTTCTGACAAATTAGAAAAAAAAACCTAAATGTCCAAAAACCATTTCCAAGTTAAAAGTTTTCTTTTTTTTTTTTTTCTTTTAGTGGAACAGTGAAACCTACATAGTTTCTGGCAATACCATGAGAACTCTGATGGCTCTGCTCTGCCAGGTAAATGCTCTCTCTTGCTATGTCTTAAAGTAATATATTACCAATATATCAGAGTTCCTCACCAGTGTCAATGGGTTCAACTGTTGTGGGTGATCCTAAACAGATGTCTCCACGTGTTAGAAGTCTGGGTATATTTCACTGGTTGTATTTTGCTTTAGGAGGAGGAGTTGCACCCAAACTTCCACAACGCTTGTTGCTAGATCCCATTCAGCCATAAAGAGATGCCGGAGTGGCCTCTTCATTAGAGGACCTTACATCCACCTTTGCCTTTTGACATCTACAGCAGTAACATTTGCCTCTGGACTTCTACAGCAAGACATCAGTCACTGCTGGATATTCAGTGTATTTGAACCAAAGAACAGGTCAGGAAAATTGCCCTTTTGAAATCCTTGCTTTTCTCCATGGAATAGTCAGGGAATCTGCCATGATTAAATCAGACCAGACTGTGTCCAACTTTTATATATTTAAAGTTAGATTAGATAAATCTGTTTGTTTCACAACTGAATCACAGCAGAAGAAAATATACTTCAAAGAGAAACAAACAAGATGAGTAGGAGCAAGGAACACTTCTGTTTGACATGCATATGATAAGAAATTAATTTAGAGGGAAAATGAGTATAAAGAATAACATGATAGGGCTGTTCACTAGTAGACTTGAACAGATGAAATCAATGCAGCCTACCCACCTCAACCCAGTCGGGAGCAAAAGAACATAAAAGGGGGTGGAAGATACAAATCTGAATATGGAAAGGGAAATATGGAAATGTTCCTCCACACTGCAAGATCATCCAATAGTCATGACATAGCAAGATCACAAGAGTTTCAAAGACCTTAGAAAAAATGTCAGGTACATTAAGATAATATCAGCAGTTGCTTTAGTTAGTAAAAAAAAAAAAAAGCAATTATTTTCTCTCAGTAGGGGAAAAAGGACACACTGTTCTTTTGTGATACATATAGATTAACACAAATTCAACTGCTGACCTTGTCATTAGTCATTATATGAGAAAAGGAAAAAAAACCAAAACAAATGTACATCTGCCCCAAGCCTATGTTTGATTTCTGGATGTGTAACCATATTTACCTTATGACTGTAAACAAGCCAAAACTTGAAAGCATAAAATTGATATTTTTCTTTACAAATTTCTTTTCAAATTTCTTTTCTCAGAATTTTCTCAGTATAAGGTATAACATCTCTTTTATTTGTCGAAATGAAATCACTTCTAACTTTCTCTTTTATGTCTTCGCCTTTTACAAGATGTTTCTTCTGGCAATATCAGTCAGCTTTCTTTACCTCATTCTTTGTTCCCACATTGCCAATACTTCTGTGCTGCTGACTTTTGCACATATCCTCAGGAGTTTTTCTGATGATACTATGAACAGGAGACCCTGGATGTTTACCAACTCCTTACTTATTTATCATACCTGGCTCTATTCCTAGGACACAGTGAAAACGGTGTCTGTTCTTGTTGACTGCTAAACAAATCCTGTAAAGAAACAGTTCTCCAGTATATCTAGGAACATTACCTCTCCCTTTGGGACCCCATCACTGTCAACATCTACCTGGAAATTAGTGGGTAAAAACCTTACTACCTGCATATTTACACATATTATCTACAGTATGCAGAGAGTGGTCTAGTTTGTTTTCTTCTGCTTGTCCTTAGTATATCCTGGAGTATATCTCAAAATCTTCAGTTTATATTGCCAAGATATGAAAAATTTATTGTAATATTTTCTCCTACGTTTAACACAAACCTTATATTTAAACATTCAGCTTTGACAAAATCATCAGTGTGTGTGAAGCCCCAGAAAACTTCTAGGAGGGCACGTATAGTTACGGGTCTCTTGTCCCATTTCTGATTGGGTTGCCATTAAGTACTTTGAGTACAAATATTAAAGCCTGCATTATGCCACATGCCCAATGTAAGACCTCCGTCATGCTGTTGCCTTTAATTGATCACAGTAAATCCCTAGCAACAAGAATTTGTTTTTCTTATGTCTGCTCAGAAACTTGTGCTTTTCCTTCTTTTCTTCCTTCCTGTCTGCATCAATTTTAATGCAGTGATATTCCACCCGAACTCCTACTGTGTAGCCACTATTTTAAAACCAAACAGTGCCTGGTAAAGGACAGTCAACACTTCAGTTCTGAAGGGCTTTGTAAGCAGCTGAAAACCTTTGCTGTCAACCTGCTACGTAGTGTTTTATATATGCTTCCTTCACACCGCAGGACTCTGGGGTTTGTCAGCCTTAATGTGAAACTGTCCAAACATTAGAAGTCTTTCCATGGAAAACACTGCTGGCAAGAGAGAAGAAAGCATAGAAAAGAGACAGCAAAGAGGAATAATCTAAAAAAAAAAAAAAGATGAAATCAATCTCTGAGTTGCTAAGAGTGTTTCTGAACTCTATTTTTTTTAGTTATGAATTTTAGTTATGCAATTTAGTGTCCTTACTCTCTGAAGAGACTCACCTTCTTTCATCACTTGAGAACATGGTCTGATTGAAGATATAGGCACTATATCCATTCCAAACTCTGACTCTGTGTTGTGTATCCCGAAGACCATACCCCTATTTCTGCAACCCTTAGCAAGTCCTTCTGATGAGAGGGAATGTTTCACTGCTCTCCTGTACCCTCTCACACCACAACTGAGACATATTCCATGACATGCAGCAAGATCAGGGCCAACGCAATCACAGGATCTACCAACCCTTCTTCAGTGACTTCATACAACCCCATTCCCCCACACAACAAACACAACCTCCATTTGACAATTTCTTAATGCCTGACAGATTTCCAAGACCTTTCATCTCACTCCATCTAACAGGAAGAGAATATGACCCATACAAATCCCCATAACACAGACAGTGACATACATCCCACTAATTGCTGACGTGGCTAGGGAATCATGCATAGCACTACAGCAAGTCTACTCTTGTGCCAACCTGCAGCTGCAGAGAGGTCTGACTCTGTATAACATGTCACACTCAGTATTAATAGCTACAATTCTTTTATTTTATCTGCCACATTGAATGGATTTAATGCGAAATATGGAGAGCATCTGTATGTGGCATAGAGGGTAAATCCATCCCAGGTGTGAAACAGGTGACCCTGCTTACCTCCGTGGTATTGCTCTTGAGGAACATCTACATCTCATGGCTGTCTTCTGCCTTTAAGAGGACATTTCCCAGTGAGACATTTCCATGCTGCTTTGCAATAATAGCCATAGCCAACTCAAAATGCCTGTACATAGTACAGTGAGTAAGCAGGGGTTGATATGTGCAGGATGGATCAGGACAAGAATGAAGCCAATCCATGGTGTATCATGTACTGAAAACACTAGATGTCAGTGAGTAGCAGGGTCTCAGCAAAGATTAAATGTTCATTTAATGGTTTACATTGATTACTCAGTGCACAGTATGCCAGTTTATTTACAGTTAGAGCATCTGTTACTGGCCAGACAGATAGCATCATCTGGGTCTGTTGTGATAGGACAAGTAGAAATGGTTTCAAAATAAAATAGAAGTGATTAAGAAGGATATAAGTACTTTGTATATATATATATATATATAATGTGGTGAGGCACTGGCACAGATTGTTCTGAGAGGTGGTGGATGCCTGCCCCTGGAGGCATTCAAGATCAGGATGCCTGGGTCTCTGAGCGCCTGGTGGAGCTGTAGGTATCCCTTTTCATTGCAGGGAACTTGGACTTGATGACCTTCCAATTAAAATGATTCTATGATTTTGTGATCCTTGTCTGCATGTATCTTTAATTTGAACAAAAATTGTCATTCATACAACTTTAATCTTTCAAGTGGTCACCTTACTTAAACAACAAATATTACCCTGCCAGAGAGCTGAGAAGTTGGAGAACATTTCAGAGCTGTTGCAAACTCTCATATTCTGTCGATACTCAGAGCCAAATCAACCAGTGTGTTCTAACTCATGTAAATCAGTGTCCCAACACTCAACAACTCTGGGCCTTTCCGGGCTTATGCTGGGATTTTCACAGCCCTCACTTACCAGTGTCCGAGCAAGGGCTGTGGAACAGCTTCTGGCCTCTCTTTATCTTATGCGGAAGTTAACCACAATAGAAGTTACTTATTTATACTATACTTTGAGCTGATCTAGAGGGAAAAAATCAATCACACAGCTGTTTTGGATTGTTTTTCTCTCTCTCACTCTGATGCACAAATTAAGCCACTGGTTAATCAAACAATCCATTGACAAGAATCCTGATTTATGTTGAGTTAAGTTACAGCATACAAATATTTGCATAGTGCTTGATGTAGATTTAAACACAGACTCCAAAAGCTTGTTATTTTTTTTTTAACCATGAACATTTTCAGAAGATAATTCAAGTGCAAAACTCAAACTATTCAGCTTTCCTGGTAATTTGAATGGATGGACTGTGGCATGAGTCAAACTATTTGTGCTAAAACCTTAATCTGATAAATAACTCAGAGGATGATTTTTAAAAGCACAAAGGATGGTAATGTGCCTTGCTCTCACTAATAGTTCAAAGGAGTTGGGAACCCTGCTCCAGTTTACATTTTTAAAAATCTCTCTTCTTTGTCTTGAAATCTGTGTTGACAGCAAGCTCCATTCAGGAAATTCTTCAGAGGGAACAGTCAGATTCAGACCTTCCTGCGAACAAGCAAAGAACAACTGAGATTGATGTTCTATAAGCAAGAAAAAAATAAACTTCTCAAGGGAAAAAGAGAAAGATAAAATTGTCAATAGCCTGTCCATGACTCAAAATCTGAAACTTCTTTTAAGAAGTAACTGCAGAGGGATATATATATAACGTTATCCAGGCACCAAAAGGATCTGCTATGGCTATTTCTCTTGTCAAAAAAGAATCCAGTGGATGCTACACTCCAAAAGAGACCTCTGGAGAGATAAATCCAAATCTGCATCCCTTAGCTCTTCATCTCGTTCTCACACAGTATTCTGTTAATCTATGGAAATACATTTATTTATTTTATTTTTTTAATGAGATATAGTTATTTATATACAAATCTACTGGAAGAACCATAGCATCATTCACATAGAATCACATAATCATAATGACCTCTATGATATCTAATCCAACTGCCAGCCCGTCACCACCATGTTCACCAGCCATGCCCCTCAGTACCACATCTCCACAGTTCTTGAACACATCCAGTTGTATTTGAGCCTTTGTTTGTTTTGTTTTCCAGCTTGGTTGAGAAGATGAATCTAAATTCAATTTTGCTAAGCCAGTGTTAAGGCCGAAGCAATCCAATCTTCTCTGTTGTAGATTTTCTATCCATCAAATGGAAACGATAGCATTTTCTTTTCTTCAAAGGTAAGCCACATGATTTACAACATGGCATAGTCTGTGTCTGGATTTTACTAATATGTGAGAGCATGATGCAACTCCTTTCTTACCTCCCCACCTCTGTTAAAACCCACAACCCTTCAGGGCTGTGTTTGGCTGAGGTCTGTACTGGGTAATTTTCAGCAGACCGTCTACCTGGACTGGTGCTCCCGTGCAAGCAAAGCTGTCGTGACATAAGAGCAATGCCTGCAAGGTGCCCGCAAACAAAGCCATTCTTACTGAGTTTCTCTGCATGAATTGGTAGAGCTTGCCCATTCCTGCCCAGTACTTTTGGCTCAGACACCTTAATACTGACTATATCCCTTGCTATATGCTGAGTAATCTGTTGTGAAAAATGCCGCCAATGAGGCCCCATTATGCATGCTCTCCTACCAGGCAACATAAAAATCCTGCCTAAACAGCATGCTGATTAAAGTCCCATAAGTTTTTAAATGATTACTTATGCTTCCCTACCATTATCTCACTGCTGAAGCGCCTTGCCAGAAGCCTTCTTTGTGGTAAGTAATGAAATAATGCAAACTGATGGGACCCAGTGTTGATTTTTTAAAGGAAAACAGGGCTCATGAGATGACAGGATCAGCGCAGCCCGTGTGTGCTGTTGAAAAGGTTGTCCAAGGGATACATCAGACATCCCTTAATGGAAGTCCACACAGTGGGGTGTCAGAAACTAAGAACCTTCATGACCTCCCTGAATGAGCTGCATGGGCAGTACACGGTGGTTGGAAGAGATGGACAAATCCCAGAAATATATAAACCTTTGGTTCTTCATGGCTGCATATGTATTGAATTAGGAATCATTATAGCTTACAGATCATGTATTTTGCCACCATCCCAAGATCACTGTAGGGAAGCAGCTTGCTTGCATCTCCAACATAGTCTATGGCCAAGGCTGAGATATGGGCAGAATGAGGTTCAGGTATATTACAAGATCTTTTTTAGATAACTTAGAAATCAGTGGTGTGGCAACAGAATTCACAAAAACCTATCAGTCCAATATTTACCACTTTGGACATGCCTTTGGCTAGCTATGGTTGAAAGCCATTCTTCTTAGCACAGTGTTCCAGTCTCTTCTCTGTAAAATGAACCAAATGAACCATTCTTCCCAGCTAGGTTTCATCTAAACTAAATCTGGTAAACTACACCTTTTTACTTTGGAGACAAATCCAGAACTGAAATGTTGGGAAAATGTTTTGAATTGGGTGTTCAATTGTTCTTCATGTTTAAAGCTGTAGTTTGAACCTCATTCTGCCATGGTTTTCCTGTGTAATCTTGCTCGCAGTGGTTAGTGTGAGAATCTGAAACCTCATTCTGGTAGCTAAAATTGAACTGAGAGAATCTAGCTGTTCAAAGAAACAGCTCAGAATCCTGTCGTCCTAACCAGCACCTTACATGTATTAGTGATTACTCTCCAGACTGCAGAATGCCTGGATTCCTGCATCGAAGTTCTCAGGCTTTCGTGAAAATCACTCAGTTTTGGAATTTAAACAGCTAGTTATTTTATAAGCTCTGGAGATTCAGCACAACACTGAAAACATGCCTAATGCGCAGGGATTCAGTTTTGACCAGCCCAAGGAAATGGAACTGTCAGCACTGCCAATTTTTGCATTGATATCAGTTAAACACATTAGCCTTTGTTGGTTTGAAAGTATGGAATCAACAGCACCAGAGATCCATATTAAAGAGTGCTCCAGTATAGGAATATAATAGATGCCAATGAAGCTGGAGAAAGGACTGCTGAATGCCCTTGTACAAGGAGGCATTCATGTCAACTTGTCAATCAATCCTTCGAAAGATATATTTATATAGGTAGAACTACTGCTTCACAAATAGAGTCTTTACTGCACCATGCACAGTTTTTGGGTGTTGTCATGTAGCCAGATACACCAGAATGGTTAGACCAGATGACAAGCAAAAAGAATCCCATCTCATTATGAGAATGACTTAGATTTATTCTCAAACCAATTTTTGTCAACTGCAGAGAACCAGTTCTGGTAGGAATGACTTACTGAGAACCTCTCTTTCCCCTATTTATTTGGAATATAAACCCTTAGAACCATCTAGAGAACCTCATTCAATGAGATCATGAATCCAGTTTTGGCCTTTATTTTTTCTTGAGGACCACTACGATGACATGAAGATAACAGTGATATTACTGATGTCTGTGTGGCTCCATTTGACTCCTTGGCAGCAAGGGGTGGTTTCCATGGAATGTGATGTTCATGGTGAATTTCAGCATTTCTGAGCTCTCTTGAACATACAATTGCACTGGAATCCTCTTCTCTTTGCAGTAATGGGACTTAGATTTGCTCTCTGGCCGCATGAATCACCTCTTTCTATCTGCACACATAGTGCTTTATCATGTGAAAAAGTGCTCCATCCAAGAAATGTGAATTAAAGGTAAAACAGGTCTAGAGAATTCCTTCTTTGTAATAAGTTATCCATTAAATACCACTTAAGCTTTTCTTGTTTTAAAGCATTTGTCAACATAATCTCAAATACTTTTTATAAAGTACTAGTAGTAAGTCATTAAAAATGACAAAAATGTCTTTAATCTATAAAAAATATTTTAATCAACTGAGATATCTTTTTCAACATAATAAAATAAACACAACCCAGACTCGGCTATCTAATCTCTAGCTCACAATGGGATGACTTTACAGCAGAATGTCAGAATCACTGGCTAAATTCATTAGGTGCTTACAGCTCTCAGGAGCTTTCAGGTATGTTTTCATCACTACTGTGGAATATCCTAGTTCTTTTCAAATATTTACAGATGTCAAATGTTTATATGTTTGTATTTCCTTGGGGGGAAATGCATGTACTTTCTGAAAGATGCCATGACTGAGACATGGTAAATAGGGTTTTCTTAGCCATTTTCAAAGGTAAGATAATTCATTCAGATTCTCCTTTGCCTCAGTTTGATGAAGATGAACAGAAATCCAGAAAAAAGCAGAGAGGAGAAAAGAAGAGGACCTAGTGAAATCTATGAGAAAGTTGTAATTGTACTATGTGTTTGTCATCTGTGATGTTACTCTATTCTGATTGTAGTACCTGAGAACAGTTCACTCATGGAAGAGTTAAACACTTTTCTAATTTGAGATCTAAACACTACATTCTGGGGCTGTGATGG